>CM076575.1:605719969-605942399 GCA_034641835.2 Pinus albicaulis | reverse complement strand
GACCATGCAACGAAAATCGATATTTCCCATCTAGTGCGAGCCCTAAAGCTAATAGCCAGTAAAAGAGATCCAACAGGACTAGGATACAAGGCTAACCACCAAATCATGCAGAGGAGACAAGAGTACAGACCTAAACCACTCTTTTTGTCGAATCGCCCCCCCAATCCATGCCCAAAATTGTCTGTGATAAGTAAACAAAATTACTCAACTATACCAATGAAAAGCCACACCTTCGAGGTCGAGAAGCCCACCTTCAAACATACGATCATAACAAATGGGCGAGGGACCACATGGCTGGCTCAGGTGGCGGAGATAGTGGCACATCAAGCTATCTGGTGGCTGTAGGGGGAGCTTCTCGCTGTCGACTGAGGACCATATAGGAGAAAATTTTCTCATATGGATACTACCCACAAGTGGTGGGTAACAGGGCTTAGACTAGGAGAAACCTTCTTTTCTCAGACCAAAACTTGCTACCAACTAATAACATTATATATTTGACTATTCATGTCCGAAAATCTTACTTCAACAATAAAGAATCTTCCATACATTTAATGAAAATGATAATTGGTGTAGGGATCCTAAGGAGAGTTTCCCTCCTTGAATGGGAAGTCACTTCAGTCATCATCATTCCAAACATCAACCTGTCTATCATAATATTGTCATGCATTAGCAAAACTTTTAGATCATGAAATCAAACTATATCAGGTTCTAAAATATATATTCATCATGGTCATAACATGTTAACATCAGTGACTTCATCATCACATATAAACATGACATCAAATTTTCATCAAGGGTTAGAGTCACATGATTGGGGTAGCTGAGAGGTGTATCATCATACTTCAAATATTATAAGCACTACATTACTTCTTTTACATTATTTAATCATCAAGTGAGGACATTCAATTTTGTCATACTGTCAAAATTACTAAACTTATCAAAACCTAATCAATGTCAACAAGAGGATCCTGAATATCAATTTTATTGTTACACTTTTATCATCATGGTTATCATGCTTATCACAAGCATTGACAATAGTATCAAGTCACCATATATAAAAAAAAATCAATGTTTCTAGGTAGCTTTACCATGAATTAATAGAATGTAAGACATGTGTCCAATACTAAGTGCACCATCTCATCATAAGTACCACGAATCAAACTTACTTTGATATGCATATATGAGCCATTTATGAAGGTGATATAATCATCATACCTTAGAGCTTAGCTTCCCATCCAAGATTGCACCTGAAACAATATCATGCACATACCTTATAACATTCAGATACATTTGCACTTTGTATCACTTACTTGTAATGGGAAACTGTAGCTCTTTTCTTCCTGCACCTTAAATGATCCTCAAGAAGGATCCACTTATTACATCTCATTAGGAGGTTAGAAGTATCCAAATACTCAAATATACATGCAGGAAATATAATAAATGATCAAACCAATAAATCTAAAAGAGAGCAAAGACATAAAGGAGTAACATAAATCGAAAAAGTACTTATCTGCAATGAGAGGTGATCATCTTCCTCTTAAACCAACCTTCAACAATCATTATTGTCCATTGTTCATATAGCATTGTTGTCTTCAATATTTCAACCAGCTTCATCAGCAACCAAGCCTACTTGATACTATCCCATCTAGGGATACATCAAACCTGTCACAAGTGCTAGATCATCTTCACACTGATCATGCTAAGGTTTCTAGGTTGCATATCTCAAATCTTTGTCATAATCGAGGAATTATTCCAAACCCTAACCTCATAATGTCCATCAAACACTAATAACCAAATTTCCTAGGGTTTCCTCCAAACCCTAGTATTCTTTTAGGTCTCAGCCATCTTCTCTTGCATCCAAAAACAGTGTCTTCATAGGGGTAATCTTCAATGACTTTTCTTTAGCCCAACTCTGATACCATGTTAAATTTTCTTAGGGCTATATTGTTCTTTGCTTTAGATAATTGCAGTTCTTCATTTGCATATTAAATTCACCCCATAGCATCATATCGTTATTCAGTTTTACAACACTATTCAACAACATATGCAATTATATAGAAAGAACAACATCATCATCAATGCAATGGAACATAAAGGAACAATAGAAGAAAAACATTCACACACAGAGAAACTAGAATTGGTCAGAGTCCCAGGCAAAACCCACTATGAGGAAAACCCTTTCAAATTATTCTTCTTATTAGATTGTCATTTAAAGGTTCAGAAAAAGAGAGAATACAATGATCCATATCTTCATCCATACAACTATCCAGCAAAAACAACTAAACAACATTCAAGAGATGATTGCAAAAATGTATTGATTAGATATCACTTCACCAGACTATAGTCAACTTCAGAAATCTATAGTCAACTGCGAAAAACTATAAAAAACAAACCCTACTTTCCAACCGCATGGAAGACGTGATGTGCGTGTGGATAAAAGGCTTCAACTGCACGAATGAGTCGGCCTGCGGGCGGTTGTAGCCAAAATTTCATCGTGGCAAGCCTGCGGTTGAGGCTAAAAACCCTAAAAAAATGTGAACTTCGAACCCTGTGATTTCAACTTAGTGCGAACCAATTCTCCACAGACCTGCCTTAGACCTGTGCGAGCCAAAACCAAAGAAGAGAATAAAAAAATGCTTCATGATGATCCTCAAATGAGGATCGCTTGACTTGTGTTTATAGCCTTCAATGGGTATCAAAATTCACTTTTGATCTGACTTGTCCTTTTGAGCATATGTGTGCTTTAATTCAAAAGTACACTTTCCCTTGTCCAAATTAAGTGTTTCAATAGTCAAAATTGGTCCTCTCGAAAACAAGAATCTTGTCCCATGGTTGGAATTTGTCACTGAGCTACCAAATTAACACAACCCTCGAGCACAGTGATCTCACCTATATGGTTCATAAATCACTAACATCAACCAAATTAGTCTTTACCGAAGTTGTCTAGGGCTGCAGGAACTATTAAATCAACCCATATCCTCCAGGAAACCCAAGCCTCCAGAGATCTCTCATCTCAACCCACAACCTCCAGGGAACCCAAGCCGTTTCAAGGCTCTGGAGAATTTGTCCTAACTCACAACCATAGGAAACCCGAGAACCAATCAAAAAACCAAATGGGAAACCCACTACATCATAGCTATCTAGGAAATGGCAAGGCAAGTTTGCAACCAGGAAAATCTACATGCAAATGACAACACATAACCAAGGAACTACATACATATACCATGCATCCAAAAACCAATAAAGAGATCACACATGCAACCTGTTACCTACAAAGTAAGCCTGTTGTAGCTTGCGCTTCCATTGATTTCTAGCTTGTCTTCTTCCAAATCCAAGTGAATGCTAGAGTTCTCTAGGAATACTCTACGTGTTCAAGAGTTTAAGAGAGCCAAATGCTAAACTTACAAAAGCTATAACTAACAAAATATATCAATTGTTTCTCTTATGCCTTTTTATTATTTTTGTCTCATTTTCCTTCATTTTTCCTCTAATTTCCCTTGCATGCAAATTTGTGTCTCTTCACCTTCCTTTTCTCCTATTTTCCTTTATTTTCATAATTAATATCCAATTATTGCCTCTTTGCCTTTGCCAATTTCCATAGCCATTATTAAACCACAAGTGATTTCCACTATAATGTTTACCCACCATTCAACTTGGAATACGTGTCCCGTGACCTTGGTTTTATTTTATTTACATGGAAAATCAACCAAGGGTTGTTACAAAGGAAGTCACTAAAGACCTTATCAAAGCAACTCATGACTCCATTGAAGACCTTCCATGCCTTTCTGCTCTTGAAAGAGCACGTTATTATGATTAAATGCACTTGGATGAAGACACAATTTTGGTAAGTCACATCCCTTTTCAATTCCTAAATGTAGTGATGAATATTTTTCTTATTTGGAGAGGATAGATGTGGTAGAGAAACCTTTGGAGGTCAAGAGTTTATAGGTGTTATCATCCCCTCCCCTCATAGTGAAAAGCACGACCTATGACAATGAGGATACCAGCACTCTCTTTTGATTGTAAGGGATAAAAGGAATGTAGATCACTAGATTCTTCATAGAAACCCCATCTATGACACAAATCCTGAGAGCATGATGAAGGAAAATATGGGTTGGCATAATCCACTTCCAATTAGCTTTGAAGACGACCTCATGAGACCAGTGTTTTAAAAACTGGTCGGTCTAGCTCGGAATCGGCCGAGTTGACTGAGTTGACCCCCTACTTGGACCGGCTTAGTAGAGAAATCGGTCTGGGGGCCGATCTATGGCCGTGACTGGCTTGGCTGGTTCGGTCACAAACCAGTTGGCTCGGCTGAGCCCGCGTTAGACTGGCTGAGCAAGTCAAAGTCGACTGCGAACCCCACTTTTGCCCAAAAACAGACTCAAAATGGGATTTTTGTTTTCTGTTAGGGTTCTGTTAAGACCTCTAACCCCCCCTACCCTATTAAAGCTAACCAACCCCTCTCATCTCCTCAAAATTATCTCATTGCATTTGAGTGAGCATTTGTGAGGAATTTGTGAAGAGTTGTGGAGTTGGTTTTCGGAGTAGCTTTGAGGAGTCCCTTGGACAAGCTTTGGAGCAACAGTGAGAAGCTTATTGGGCAAGCTTTGGAGCAACATTGAGGAGTTGGTTTGTTGGAGCAGCATTGAGGAGGCTAGAGCCTCGAGGTATTTGTTCCCCTTCTAAAATCTGCCTTTGCTTGTTTTGTTTTTTTGCAAACTTGAAAATGGAAAACATAGATTTTTGTGAAACAAATGAACATATAATGAGTAGTTTTTTTTTTTCATTTTCATATTTAAACCTTTCATTTCCAAGTCAAAAAATCAGTCCAAATGGCCCCTAGAATGAAAGATGTTGCTTGGGCATATGTTGAAATGGTTGATGATCAAATGCATTACAAATTTTGTAAGAGAAAAATTAAGGGGGGTGGCGAGGGCATTCATAGGCTGAAACTACACTTGGTTGGTCTTAGAGGCCAAATTACTCCATGTGAAGCACTAATAGAAGAAATTAGGAAGGTTTTGAGAGATCAATTTCAAAAGTTTGAGAAAGACAAAGCTAGGCAAAAAAGAAATAGAGGCTAAAATTGGGAGGAAGAGAAATATAAAACACATGATGGCTGCTAACCCAAATTTTGATTATGAGGGTTCTTCATCTATCCCTTGCACTGATGCATCAAACCCCTTTCTCTATGTTCTTCTCTCTTTGGAGTCTATTCAAGAAAAGCGTAAGAGTGCAATGAAAAATAAGGGTAATATCAAACGTTTTTTCGCACCCTCTTCTCCCTCTGAAAATGCACATGGTCCTACAGCCAATAGAGGTCAAGTGCAACCCACTTTAGATCAGCATTGGAAGAAAGAATTGAGAGAAACTGCTTGTGATTACATTGCTAGATGGTAGTATGATGCTGATATTCCCTTTAATGCTTCTCGTTCACCATATTATGAACCTATGTTTGATGTCATGTATGTTGCTGGAAAGAACTTCAAAGGCCCTACTATGCATGAGTTAAGACGATCTCTTTTGCAAAAAGAGATTGTGTCCATTGATGAATATTTGAAAGAATTCAAAAACTCATGGGCACAAACAGGGTTTACCATCATGTTAGATGGATGAACCGATCAGAGGAACCGTACCATCATAAATTTTCTTGTCTTTTGCCCACGGGGAACCATGTTTCTAAGATCAATTGATGCATCTGATAAGGTGAAAGATGCACACTTTTTGTTTTAGCGTTTGGATGAGGTTTTTGAAGAGGTGGGGGTGGAAAATGTCGTTCAAATCATCACAGATAATGCCTCTAACTATGTTCTTGCTGGTAAATTGTTGGAGGAAAAACACAAAACCATATTTTGGACCCCATATGCTGCACATTGCATAGAACTCATGCTTGAGGATATTGGTAAAATAGATTGGATGAAGAACACTATAGAGCATGACAAAAGCATGACAAAATATATTTACAATCACTCATGCATTCTGAACCTGATGAGAAAACACACAGGGGGCAAGGATATTATTACACCTGCCATCACTAGATTTGCAACACATTTTTTGACATTGCAATCTATGCTTTCCCAACATAGAAACTTGCAAAATTTGTTTTCCAATGATGAATGGAATGAATGCCAATGGGCTCGCAAACAGGATGGCAAAGATGTGAAAAAGAAAGTTAATGAAGAAATATTTTGGAAAAAGGCAACAAAGATTGTGAAGGTTATTGAGCCAATAAATTAAGGTGTTGCGGTTCGTGGATGGGGAAAGATTGGCTATGGGCTTCATTTATGAGGCTACGGATCAAGAAAAGGATCAAATAAAGGCAGCATACAAGGACAGAGTGGGTAAATATGGGACCATTTGGGAAATCATTGATCAAAGATGGAACAATCAACACCATCACCCTATACATGCAACTGGGTATTTTCTGAACCCAAGGTATCATTATAGAGCTTAGAAAGTAGGAGATTTGACTGGGAAGGTTAGTGATGGATTGATTGACTGCATTGATTGCATGATCCCCACGAAGAGTGACCAGTTGCTGATACACAATCATATCATTGTGTTCAACAAAGCCACAGGTACCTTTAGCAAGAACCTTGCAAGGATTGCAAGGGAATCATATGAGCCAGGTAAACAAAGAATTTCAATTTTCAAATTCATATTTTATTATTTTATATAATTGTTTATAATTTCAAAGTTGAATATAATTGGTTGAGCTAACTTAAACTCGTTACAAAACTATGTTTCTTGCAGCACAATGGTGGGAGGCATTTGGTAGCCATTGTCCTCAATTGCAGAGGTTTGCAATCCACATTTTGAGTCAAACTTGCAGTGCTTCTGGGTGTGAGAGCAATTGGTCTGTCTTTGAGAATATTCACACAAAGAAGAGAAACTGTTTGGAGAAAAAACAGTTAAATGATCTATTCTATGTCCCGTACAACCTTCGATTAAGACGCAACCAATTGCTGAACAAAAGACCTGATTCAGATCCAATTGTATTGGAGGATACTGATCCAACATCAAATTGGGTAGTGGAGACGTGTTCACCAAAGTTTGACTCTGATGAGGATATTGCTGTGGGGATGGAGTTCGATTCACAAGTAGAGGCTCAACTAAATGCAGATCCACTAGTAGCAGGCCCAGGCCCAAGTCCTCCAGTTGTACCCATAGGCACTTCCTCTAGTTAGCCACAACAGAAGTGCATAGCTCATCTATCTCAGGCTCAACGTGCTGTAGTTCCAGTTCAGGATGTTAATGGGGAGGAGGAGAGAGGGGTTTCCCCCTCTGATTCAAAGTTTGAGCTAGAGGATATTGCCTTGTCAGATGTCTAACAGTAGTGACTAGTCATTTTTTGTTGTAGAGGCCATCTAAAGCCTCTTTGGTTATGTTTTTTGTTTTGATCTCTATATCATCATCATTTATGTACTATGTACTATGTATTGGACTGTGTACCGTGTGCAATTTTGATATAATGGATATATTCATGAGCCTACTTAGATCATATGTTGTCTTTTATCTATATTGTAATTCTTTGTGTTTGAAAACATGAATGAAAATCTTTAAAATTATGTTTTTTTATTAAAAAAAATAATATTTAATGTATTTTTTACAAAGACGGAGTCATTGAAATTAAACCGGCCAAGTCAATACCGAGTCGGATTCAGAGTCGGAGTCGACCCTCGGCCGGTTCCGAACCCGAGTCAGAGTTTTAAAACATTGCAAGAGACAAAGAATGTATTTGAAACCTTATTTTTGACAATTATGGATAGTGTTAACCACCAATAGTATTGTACAATTGGAGGGTTAAGATCTAATGAGATTTCATGACATTAGTCTCCTTTCAGATCCATCCAAGCATTGAAATTGATGGAGGTCCTCCCAAACTCACTTTCATTAGGTTCCAAAAGACTACCATTTTTATTAGATTCCAAAAACCTACTATTTTAATCAACATTGTTTTTTCTAATATTTAGAGATTTGGGGTCAATTGATAGAGATGAATAGATATTCTTGATCCTTGTAAAAAAGTGAGTCCAATGAGAGTCCAATAAGACTGTTTTTGCTTGCATGTGAGATCACCACTTTTAATCGCTTTTTCATTTTTTCTTTCTACTGTGTCAAGGATACGTTAATGCCCCCATCTAACCATGATCAATGTTTTCACTTCCTTTTTTTTGTTTTTTTTTGAAAAAATATTGTTTTCAGGGCATCCCTATAAATAACATTTCCATGTATCACAAGTACATGTGGGTGTCATCTAACGTTCTAGTTTTTGGAATGATGATAGGTTAAGTACATCCTTTAAGTAGTACCATTTTTTTGGTCAGCTTGATACATTGCAGTTAGCTAGATGGTTTTCATTTATGTGAGGTGCCAATTGAAATTGTCTTTAAAGAAAAAAACATGACTTACCTTACTTCTTTCACTTTTGAAGGACTCGATTGCCTTATCATTCGTTGCCTAAATCCAAGGCCTAGGTATCACACTTTCTAAGGTTCCAAATTAATATTTTTTACATGAAATTCCAAAGGGGGTTAATAAGTCACTGTTGTTGACTATTACAAAATAGAAAAGTTACACCACTATCTTGCCATATGGTTGGCACCTTTTAGTTTCAAACCGAAACGTAAATCTTTGCCTTTGTTTATTCAAAGAAACCAAAATTTCTTACTGTTGCCAATTCAACCCATAGGTATACCACTCTCATACTTAGGAAAGCTTTTCATGGTCCTTGAGGTTTCCTTTCCAGAAGGATTTGCTGGATTGAGGTAGTATAGGCAGTTTCTGTTTTGGAGGGTGGATTTTTTTCCTTGTCAACATTGTGCAAGCAGTGATGTCTTTCAGACAAGGAGGTGCATCACATTCTCTTAGAGAGGGCACTAAATACGGGGGTTGAGAAAAGGTTGTGGTACAACAGGTTAAGGAAGCCTTCATACAGAAAATTTGCAACTACAGAAAACATAACCAGAAGAATAAATTTCCACACAAAATCAGTGCTACAGGGACGGTTTCAAACTTCTATTTTGATTATTTCTTCCTATACAATGCTCACTTATCCCCTAGATTGTTTAGGGTGAATTTACAATTATTTTTCTGGTGGTGATCCCTTAAGAAGAAAAGAGACAGCTCCGAGATCCCATTTGCAGCCCTGGAGTTGAGGTTTTGTAATTTCTCAAGGATATTTCGATGATGGTAAGCATTGTGGAAAAGAACCTTGAAAATAGACGTATTGACTTTCACCGAAATACTGATTTGTCAAAGTTAGTAAAAACAGGAGAGGATTAAGATTTCTATACACATGGAGGTGATGAATTGATAACAAATGGTGTGTTGTTTGTTGTGGGAAAAAATCCTAGGACAATTAGGCTCAACCTTTTTTTCTTTTGCAATTCGTGTTAAGTATGATCATTTCGGTCTTGTGAAGGTTGATTGAGTAATCTCAAGGCACAATTACAAATATATCGGTAGTTGGTTATGTGATAAATCAAATTAACATAAATTGTGGCACTAATGTAGGGTACTTGCTTTGTTAAAACAATGTTTGATGGACACTATATTCTTTGTGCTGTGTTTTGTATCCCTCCTCTCTATGTAGTTGGCCTTGAAGAGAAGTAAGTAATAGAGAAACATAACGGCGGTATCAGTATCTTCACTTAAACATTTACATTTACACTCATAAAAAAAACAATATCACATCATGCTAAAAAAGGAAGTTATGAAGCTCACCGTGGATTGTGAGATTGACAAAGTTCTTAGGGAATCAATGTGTGGTCCGGATGCTCCTGAAACAACATTTACATTTACACTCGTAAAAAAACAATATCACATCATCCTTGAAAAGAAAGTTACGAAGCTCACCGTGGATTGTGAGATTGACAAAGTTCTTAGGGAATCAATGTGTGGTTCGGATGCTCCTGAAATTATGTAAGGTATTGATGTTGCTTTGAAGAGGGGTATTGGTGTTGCTTTGACTCAATTGTTGGTATTTGCCAATCAGTTGTGCTACCTAAAAATCTAGCAGGTCTTTTTGTTGGAAAATGTAACTAGATTTACCTTTGTACTTATGACATTGTATATTTTGTAAAAAGAAGAAAAATTATTACTATTTTAAGCATGAGTTTCATGCTCAAATTGATTTTTCTTCTAGGTCAAGCATGTTCTTCATGCTTCTAGTGATTGAGAACATGATTCCAGGGATTGTCAAGTCAAAAAGAATATGTCATTAGTCTTGAAGTGAAATCCCATTTGGACTTTGAAAAGAAAATGTAAAGAAAATTTAATTTGAGTCAAAATGTTAACATGATTCCAGGGATTGTCAAGTCAAAAAGAGTATGTCATTAGTCTTGAAGTGAAATCCCATTTGGACTTTGAAAATAAAATGTAAAGAAAATTTATTTTGAGTCAAAATGTTATTTTTGTCCTAACAAGACCAAGCCAGCCCTGCCATCAAGTCGGCCTAGTTTGGGGTAATTTGAACTTCGCAAATGTGTATATATAAGAGCAGCTCGACCTCATTTGGCACACCTATCAAGCAAGTCTGATCTCTTGAAAAGAAGGAAGCAAATCCGTGAAAAAGGGAAGGAAGTCTAAGTCAAGGAGAAGAAAATCTGCTCTTGAACTCCCATACATGCGAAAATTTCAGAATTGCAGGGAAACGAAATTGTAGACCTAGTTGTAGCTCCGAAATTTTGTTTCAGGTAGGCCGAGACTTCGGTTGCAGGGGCCGAAGTCTGAAGTTTGACCAGCTTTGGAAGGACTTAACTATCGTTGACTTAAGTAGGCTTTGACTTGTTGGAAAAACTTGGAAGGAGGGCTAACTTGGGGTGTGGACTTGGTCTTGGCATTTGGGTCTTGGATTTCTCATTTGATTTGATTCTATAATAGGAGAAAAGATTATTTCTTGCTTTTTCCCGTTTGGAGGGGTTTTTCCCTAGCTTGGAGCCTATATTTTGTGTTCATTGTCTTTTATGATCTTCATTATTTATGATCTTGATAATTGTTTGATGAAAAGAATCTAATAAATCCAAGAAGAAGCTAACATAAGTTCACAATATGATCCAAATTTATGAAGGGATGAAATAAATACAAATTTAAACACCGCACGGAGATACAATGAAAGAATACAACTTGAATTAATTAATAACAAGTACTGAAATATATTTACCTGCAGAATGGAACAACTAGCTCGGGCGATAGTAGCTAATCTCTAAGAAGAGATGTGATGGCTACATACCTTCTGAACTGTGTTACAACGACGCTCAGAGGCCTTTTTATCATAAAGAAGAAGTGTGAAACCGTAACCATAGGAGATGAAGCACCAACGACTTTGGGCCATGTTGGGGTAAGTTGGATTTCCCACTTCCTAGGGTCGTAACTTTGGCATACAATCTTCGTTTGTCTATCATAATACGTGTAATATCCCCAAATTAGCAGTAAGCTAATTGGGATATTAATTTTGATTAATTTCGGCAAATCCTAATGTTGGGCGGAAATGAAGGGGTGAGGGGACCCATGAATAAAACATTAGAATAAAAGCACTTACCTAAAGTCACTAGGCAGATTAATTAAAAGATGATGTGGCGCCCATGAGGTCAAGTGTAGGAGAGGAGGCACCTAGGACAGCATAGTGGCAGCGTGGGGCCAGGCAGCGTAGTCGTAGAATGTGAGAGGCAGCCCAACGTAGCAAGGGACAACATGGCACAGAGGGTCAACCCAACATAGGTGGGCCCAAGGGAGTTTAGGGGTTCACAAGCATAAAAGGAGGGGAAGGCAACCTTTCTTATTCATTCTTGCATCTTATGATTTTCTATCTATCAAGACTAGAGCATGCTCAAGCTGTTTAGTTGGGTTTGCAGTGTTGTTTAGCACAAGGGTGTCTCTTAGCGGAGATCCCAACCTTGTCCTCGGGGGATTTCGAGTGCTCACTCAGGAGAGGAGCCATACCATAAATTTTGGAGAGCAGTAATACCATTGCAGCCTCAGGATTACACAATCACTTCCAGGGGCATCAGAGTCTTTCAGGAAGATTATGCAGTCATAGAGAGGAGCAGCATCCAGAGGAGCGAACTTCACGAGATTTCAGCCGAGAGATTGTGAGGGGATCAACCCTTCCATAGCTGAGATTTTCAGAGAGTTGGAGGCCCTTCTTTCAGTGTTTTCATCAAAGAGGCCAGCGTACCCAGCAGGAGAGCATAGCCATCCCTAGAGGGTGAATTTCCAAGGTCAGCCTTTCTAAAATTCCTTCGCGGGTTATTCTGGGTTTATTGAGGAGAAGCCAAGATTAATTTGGCAAATTTTTCTGGGTAGATTTGAGGTGTCAAACAGAGATCCTAACTCAACCAGCAACTAGAGGAGCTAGGGGAAATTGGGTCGAAATTCCAGGGCCAACATTTGGACAATTCCTTCGTGGGTTTTTGTGATTTTCTTAAGGTCGGTCCGAGATTAAAGTCCCAGAATTTTCTGAGCAGTGTAGCAGGCCCTAGCGGCATTTCTTCGGGAGCACCAACAACATTTCTGGCATATGGTAGCGCAAAGCTATAGCCATACAACATACCATCAGCGGGGGGATTTGACAAAGATCGATTCAAATAAGAGGTGATGTTGTCCTCAGCCATCCCCATGCATGCCTACGCATCTACTGCGCAGAGGTAGCACTGAAGGAGTTGGGGTTTCGCCAGTTCAGATCCGGATTAGTCGGGACTTGCAGTGTGAGGTAAAACTCACTAGTTTTTTGTTTGTCATGAATTCTCTGTACTAGATGGCTAGCAAGGCATCCATAGATTGTACTCAGAAAACTGTTGTTTAATAATAAAAACCCTTAGATCCGCTGCACTAGTTTTCCTGCAATGGGGTTTTCTGGTGACGTTAGTCCAAAAATAAGTGTTTCCATTGTGTGATTGTCTCATCTTATTTTTCATTACTTGATCTGTATATTGGTGTAGGTTGCAGTGTATTTGCATTAATATTTACTAAATAATTCTGTAAATAAACTTGTTAATTGAAGAACACAATTAGGAAATGAAAATCAGATAACTGCAGTAGGATTTTTGTTTGTTAGATTCAGAAATTTTCACAGGCAACTCATTGCCCACCAAGGATTGGGACAATCATGGGTTCCTTAATGTGGAGGGGCTTCATCCAAGGCCCATAGGAACAAGGGTGATGGCCATATTTAAGGGGTAGATCTCATGTTTGGCTTTTGCGCACAAGCTAAATTTGTATGTCCCAGCCATATTTTGTATTTTGTGGTACATTTCTTGTTAAGAGTGGCCAAATTATGCTTTTTCGTTTCTTTTTAGTTGTATCATCCTCTAGGGCATCGTTCTAGGCTCGAACCAAAGTGTGGACAAGGGGAGGGGGAGGCTAACCCTTTGTGGACCTAGTGGACAAATGTGAAACTAGATGGGAAAAGTGATAAACGAGGTTAAAATAAGCAGAGCGAAGTAATATATATGGTGACGGGAAGTGGGACCACACAACCAAAATCGAGATTTCCCATCTAGTGCGAGCCCTAAAGCTAATAGCCAGTAAAGGAGATACGACGGGACTAGGATACAAGGCTAACCACCAAATCAGGCAGAGGAGACAAGAGTACAGACCTAGCCCACTCTTTCTGTCGAATCCCCCCACCAATCCATGTCCAAAATTGTATGTGATAAGTAAACAAAATTACTCAACTATACCAATGAAAAGCCATACCTTCGAGGTCGAGAAGCCCGCCTTCAAACATACGATCATAACAGATGGGCGAGGGGCCACATGGCTGGCTCAGGTTGCGGAGATAGTGGCACATCAAGCTATCTGGTGGTTGCAGGGGGGGGGGGCTTCTCACTGTCGGTTGAGGACCATCTAGGAGAAAATTTTCTCTTATCGATACTACCCACAAGTGGTGGGTAACATAGCTTAGACTAGGAGAAACCTTCTTTTCACAGACCAAAACTTGCTACAAACTAATAACATTATATATTTGACTATTCATGTCCAAAAATCTTACTTCAACAATAAAGAATCTTCCATACATTTAATGCAAATGATAATTGGTGTAGGGATCTTATGGAGAATTTCTCTCTTTGAATGGGAAGTCACTTCGGTCATCATCATTCCAAACATCAACCTATCTATCATAATATTGTCATGCATTAGCAAAACCTTTGGATCATGAAATCAAACTATATCAGGTTCTAAAATATATATTCATAATGGTCATAACATGTTAGCATCAATTACTTCATCATCACATATGAACATGACATCAAATTTTCATCAAGGGTTAGAGTCACATATGATTGGGGCAGCTGACAGGTGTATCATCATACTTTAAATATTATAAGCACTACAATCTAAGTCACATGACACGAGGACACGAGACACGGAGGACACGTAAATACGAGTATTCGACACGAGACACCGTGACCTCGAAAACAGGACACGAGGGACACGTTATATATATATATATAAATTAATAATTTATAAATTAATATTAACAAATTAGTAAATTACAATTATACAACTTACAAGGCTACAAGAACATTAAAACCATAAGCTATAACAATAGTCATTAGTCAATGAGTCAATGACTCATGAGTCATTAAAATTTAACTCAAATAACCGCATCCCTGTTCCCATGCCTAATTGTTTTTTTCACAATGGCTTCACTGCTTCAACTTTTATCATTTCTCTGTGAGTTGATTTCTTTTTCCACACATGAATGAGATGAAATTCAGCTTATCTGATACAAGGTAGGTGGACATTAGTCGCAGGCTCGAGAAAAATCATTAATCACAGGCTATAGACATGAAATAATTCAACGCACCTAGAAAACGAGGAAAGGCATCACTCTTTCAAGGGAGAAGGAACAACACTTCCCTAGATCGAGAGTTGAGATTGCAGCCTCACTAAAACGGAAAAGAAGGAATTTTGAACTCCTTCTAGAGAGCAGAATGAGTCTGTCTATTTATCAGTTTGTTCTATTCATAATGGCTTCCATTTTATTTATTCCTCTTTTTAATTGATCCCTTTTCCCCACACGAATGAGATGAAATTTAGCTTATCTGATTCAAGGTAGGTGGTGATTAGTCGTAGGCTCCAGAAGCATCATCAATCAGAGGCTACAGGATCTAGTTCTGTTTAGTTTTAGTTTATTTATTTAATTTTTTTCAAATTAATTCGACTGAAATGGTTAAAATTTGCATTAAAAAGTTTCTAAGGCTGCACCGTATAGTATGATAATACATACAAAATGGGACTTTCAGAAGTCAGTGTTCCAAGAAATCCTAAAATTTCAAAAATGGTGCCAATAAAGCTGATCTAATATTATTGTTTTGAAAATATAACTATGAAACAAACTAGTTTGGATCCTCACATTCTGATATAAGAGCAAAACTACCTTACATAACATTTAAAAACCTGAGATTAATAAAAGAAGTGTTCTCCAAGAAGAACTTCTCGCTTGATGTCTGCCTACAGCTAGAACACAAATTTGAAATTTTCCATCTTCCAATCTCCATGTGTTTGTTGGATAGTCTCCTCATCCTTTACAGCAGCAGGGACAGAGCCAGTTGATAGCCAATTGATACCTTTGATAGCCAAAAAACTAACGAATTTTTTGTCATTTTTGTATTTTTTCATGGAAAACGTGTCCTAATGCAGGGAATACGTTAGGGAAAGTATTCCAAACCTAGGACACGAGTATTCTATCCAAGGACACAAATGCCAAAACGGAGGGTACATATTCAATTTCAGAGGACACGACCAAAAACGTATTGGACACGTTTTAGGTCGTATTTGGTGTCCGACACGTGAAATACGGGACACGTGACCCTGGAGGACGTGTCCTGTGACTTAGACTACAATACTTCTTTTACATTATTTAATCATCAAGTGAGGACATTCAATTTTGACATACTGTCAAAACTACTAAACTTATCAAAACCTAATCAATGTCAACAAGAGGATCCTGAATATCAATTTTATTGTTACACTTTTATCATCATGGTTATCATGGTTATCACAAGCATTGGCAATAGTATCAAGTCACCATATATAAAATAATCAATGTTTCTAGGTGGCTTTACCATGAATTAATAGAATGTAAGGTATGTGTCCAATACCAAGCGCACCATCTCATCATAAGTACCATGAATCAAACTTACTTTGATATGCATATATGAACCATTTATGAAGGTGATATACTCATCATACCTTAGAGCTTACCTTGCAATCCAAGATTTCACCTGAAACAATATCATGCACATACCTTATAACATTCAGATACATTTGCACTTTGTATCACTTGTAATGGGAAACTGTAGCTCTTCTCTTCCTGCACTAGACATATTTTCCCGCACCTTAAATGATCCTAAAAAAGGATCCACTTATCACATCTCATTAGGAGGTTAGAAGTATCCAAATACTCAAATATACATCCCGGAAATATAATCAATGATCAAACCAATAAATCTAAAAGAGAGAAAAGACAAAGGAGTAACATAAATCGAGAAAGTACTTATTTGCAATGAGAGGTGATCATCTCCCTCTTAAACCATCCTTCAACAATCATTACTATCCATTGTTCATATAGCATTGTTGTCTTCAATATTTCAACCAACTTCATCAACAACCAGGCCTAATTGAGACTATCCCATCTAGGGATACATCAAACCTGTCACAAGTGCTAGAACATCTTCACACTGATCATGCTAGGGTTTCTAGGTTGCATATCTCAAATCTTTGACATAATCGAGGATTTCTTCCAAATCCTAACCTCATAATGTCCATCAAACACTAATAACCAAATTTCCTAGGGTTTCCTCCAAACCCTAGTATTCTTTTAGGTCTCTGCCATCTCCTCTTGCATCCAAAAATGGTGTCTTCATAAGGGTAATCTTCAATGACTTTTCTTTAGCCCATCTTTGATACCATGTTAAATTTTCTTAGGGCTATATTGTTCTTTGCTTTAGATAATTTCATTTCTTCATTTGCATATTAAATTCACCCCATAGCATCATATCACTATTCAGTTTTACAACAATATTCAACAACATATGCAATTATATAGAAAGAACAACATCATCATCAATGCAATGGAACATAAAGGAACAATAGAAGAAAAACATTCACACATAGAGAAACCTGAATTGGTCAGAGACCCAGGTAAAACCCACTACAAGGAAAACCCTTTTAAAGTATTCTTCTTATTAGATTGCCATTTAAAGGTTCAGAAAAATAGAGAATACAATGATCCATATCTTCATCCATACAACTATCCAACAAAAACAACTAAACAACATTCAAGAGATTACTGCAACAAATGTATTGATTAGATATCACTTCACCAGACTATAGTCAATTTCATAAATCTGCAGTCAACTGCGGAAACTATAAAAAACAAACCCTACTTTCCAACTGCACGCAATATGCGATGTGCGTGTGGCTAAAAGGCTTCAGCTGCACGAATGAGTCGGCCTGCGGGCGGTTGCAGCCAAAATTTCATCGTGGCAAGCCTGCGGTTGAGGCTAAAAGTCCTAAAACAAAAATGTGAACTTCGAACCCTGTGATTTCAACTTCGTGCGAACCAATTCTCCGCAGACTTGCCTTATACATGTGCGAGCCAAAACCAAAGAAGAGAGTAAAATAATGCTTCATGATGATCTCCAAATAAGGGTCGGTTGACTTGTGTTTATAGCCTTCAATGGGTATCCAATTTCACTTTTGATCTGACCTGTCCTTTTGAGAATATGTGGGCTTTAATTCAAAATTACACTTTCCCTTGTCCAAATTAAGTGCTTCAATAGTCAAAATTGGTCCTCTTGAAAACAAGAATCTTGTCCCATGGTTGGAATTTGTCACTGAGCTACCAAATTAGCACAACCCTTCAGCATAGTGATCTCACCTATACGGTTCATAAATCACTAACATCAACCAGATTAGTCTCTCCTGAAGTTTTCCAGGGTTGTAGGAACTATTAAATCAACCCATATCCTCCAGGGAACCCAAACTATTACAGGGCTCCAACGATCTCTCATCTCAACCCACAACCTCTAGGGAACCCAAGTTGTTTTAGGGCTCTAGAGAATTTGTCCTAACTCACAGCCATAGGAAACCCGAGAACCAATCAGAAAACCAAATGGGAAACCCACTACATCATGGCTATCTAGGAAATGGCAAGGCAAGTTTGCAACCACTGTCAATCTAGGAAAATCTCCATGCCAATGACAACACATAACTAAGGAACTACATGCATCCAAAAACCAACAAGGAGATCACACATGCAACATGTTACCTACAAAGTAACCCTGTTGTAGCTTGCGCTTCCTTTGCTTTCTTGCTTGTCTTCTTCCAAATCCAAGTGAATGCTAGAGTTCTCCAAGAATACTCTAGGTGTTCAAGAGTTTAAGAGAGCCAAATGCTAAACTTACAAAAGCTATAACTAACAAAAGATATCAATTGTTTCTCTTATGCCTTTTTATTATTCATGTCTCATTTTCCTTCATTTTTCTTCTAATTTATGACCTTGGTTTTATTTTATTTACATGGAAAATCAACCAAGGGTTGTTACAGAGGAAGTCATTAGAGACCTTATCAAAGCAACTCATGACTCCATTGAAGACCTTCCATGCCTTTCTGTTCTTGAAAGAGCAAGTTATTATGATTAAATGCACTTGGATGAAGACACAAGTTTGGTAAGTCGCATCCCTTTTCAATTCCTAAATATAGTGATGAATATTTTTCTTATTTAGAGTTGATATATGTGGTAGAGAAACCTTTGGGAGTCAAGAGTTTATAGGTGTTATCATCCCATCCCCTCATGGTGAAAAGCACGACCTATGACAATGAGGATATGAGCACTCTCTTTTGATTGTAAGGGATAAAAAGTAATGTAGATCACTAGATTATTCATAGAAACCCCATCTATGACACAAATCGTGAGAGAATGATGAAGGAAAATATGAGTTGGCATACTCCACTTCCAATCAACTTTGAAGATGGCCTCATGAGACCAGTGTTTTAAAAACCAATCGGTCAGGCTCAGAATCGGCGAAGGTGATCGAGTTGACCCCCTACTCGGACCGGCTCGATAAAGAAACCAGTTTGGGGGCCGATTTGTGACCGAATCGTTCGAGCCAGTCATTGACTCAGCCGATTTGGTCACAAACTAGCCGACTCGGTTGAGCCAGAGTTAGACCGGCCGAGACAGTCAAAGTCGACTGCGAACCACACTTTTGCTTAAAAACAGACTCCAAAAGGGATTTTTGTTTGTTGTTAGGGTTTTGTTAAGAACTCTAACCCCTCCCTATCCTATTCAAGCTACCCAACCCCTTTCATTTCCTCACAGTTATCTCATTGCATTTGAGCAAGCATTTGTGAGGAATTTGTGAAGAGTTCTAGAGTTGGTTTTTGGAGCAACTTTGAAGAGTCTCTTGGGCAAGCTTTGGAGCAGCAATGAGGAGCTTATTGTGCAAGCTTTGGAGCAACATTGAGGAGTTGGTTTGTTGGATCAGCATCAAGGAGGCTAGAGGCTAGAGGTATTTTTTTTTCCCTTTCAAAATCTGTCTTTGCTTGTTTTGTTTTTTTGCAAATTTGAAAATGGAAAACATTGATTTTTGTGAAAGAAATTAATATAAAATGAGTAGTTTTTGTTTTGTTTTCATTTTCATATTTAAACCTTTCATTTCCAAGTCAAAAAATCATTCCAAAATGACCCCTAGAATGAAAGACGTTGTTGGGCATATGCTGAAATGGTTGATGATCAAATGCATTACAAAATTTGTAAGAGAAAAATTAAGGGGGGTGGATGGGGCATTCATAGGCTGAAACTACACTTGGTTGGTCTTAGAGGCCAAATTACTCCATGTGAAGCACTAATAGAAGAAATTGGGGAAATTAGGAAGGATTTGAGAGATCAATTTCAAAAGTTTGAGGAAGACAAAGCTAGGCAAAAAGAAATAGAGGCTGAAAATGCAAGGAAGAGAAATATAAAACACATGATGGCTGCCAACCCAAATTTTGATTATGAGGGTTCTTCATCTATCCCTTGCACTTGTAGAAATTTATAGTTTCCCACTCCGGTTTTCAGTTTTTCACCTTATTACTCCAAAATAGTTAAATGCCCTTTCCCATATACATACATTTAACAAACTGGAAAATAAATTTTGCTGAAAACACAAATTCTGGAAATTTTTCAGACTGCTGGAAAATGCAGAATTAAAAATCAGCAAGCATAAAAACAGTCATTCCCACATTTTGACACAGATATTTTTGGTCAACATGACCCTGGAAAAACCCCCTACAACTCTTGGAGAAAACCAGTTCGAAAGCTCCTTATTTCTGGAAAAATGCTTTTTACAGTGAGAGAAATATTCAGCAAAAAATCAGCAAACAGACTTTTACAACTTATCTCATTTTCCATGCTTAACCACCACCTCGGAAAATGTGCAAACAGCGAAAATCAAAACAACAATAAATGTTGTACGGTCTCCTCGATTTTTGTGCCAAATTTCAGCCTTAAATGCTACTGTACGGCCTGCCTGGAAATGCGTGCAAGCTGCCACAAAATCTGTTGTACGATTTCTGCCTCGAAATGCATGCCAAAGGTACAGCCACTTGCTGTACGGCCTCCCTCAAATTTCTGCTCCTCAAAATCTGTGCAAATCTGCTGTACGGCCTTCCTTCCTCAAAAATCGTACCAAAAATCTGCCTCACTGTGTGCTAAATCAGCTGTACAGTCTTGCTTAAATGTCTTGCTGAAAAGCTGCCTTGGAATGTGTGCCAAGCTGCTGCCTCCTTCTCCTCACTGCCCAGAAATCTCCCTTGCTCTCTTGCTCTCCTTCTCTCAATCTGCTCATGAAAGAATGAATGACATTTTCCTCCTTTTCCTCCTTTAACCTAACCCTAAGTGACTTTTGGGGAATCCCTAAATCCAATGGCTGAAATAGATTGAGATCTAGGGTTGAGATTAAATGCTCATTTAAATCTCACTTTCTATTTTTTAATTCACCCCACTTTAATAAAGACCCACTTAGTCATTTATTTTCAAAGTCACTTTTCCTTTCTAATTTTACATTGATTTTATTAAAGTCACTTTAAAATTAGACTTTAGTAACTTTATCACTTAAAGTCACTTTTAAATTAGATTTGACTTTATAACTTTATAAAGTCACTTGAGTAACTTTATCACTTAAAGTCACTTTTAAATTAGATTTGACTTTATAACTTTATAAAGTCACTTTAGGAGAAAAATTAAATTCTTTTGGACACTTTTCCCTAGGCCAAAGATCAAAGCCTTAGGGAACCACCTGTCCTCCGGTACCAAATTTCAACAGCACTGATGTATCAAACCCCTTTCGCTATATTCCTCCCTCTTTGAAGTCTATTCAAGAAAAGCGTAAAAGTGCAATGAAAAATAAGAGTACTATCAAAAGTTTTTTCACACCCTCTTCTCCCTCTGATAATGCACATGGTCCTACAACTACTAGAGGTCAAGTGCAACCCACTTTAGATCAGCATTGGAAGAAAGAATTGAGAGAAACTGCTTGTGATTGTATTGCTAGATCGTAGTATGATGCTGATATTCACTTCAATGCTTCTTGCTCACCGTATTATGAACCTATGTTTGATGCCATGTATGCTGCTGAAAAGAGCTTCAAATGCCCTACTATGCATGGGTTAAGAGGATCTCTTTTGCAAAAAGAGATTGTGTCCATTGATGAATATTTGAAAGAATTCAAAAACTCATGGGCACAAACAGGATATACCATCATGTTAGATGGATAAACTGATCAAAGGAACCATACCATCATAAACTTTCTTATCTTTTGCCCATGGGGAACCATGTTTCTAAGATCAGTTGATGCATCTGATAGGGTGAAAGATGCACACGTTTTGTTTCAGCTTTTTGTTGAGGTTGTTGAAGAGGTGGGGGTGGAAAATGTCATTCAAATCATCATAGATAATGCCTCTAATTATGTTCTTGCTGGTAAATTGTTAGAGGAAAAACACACAACCATATTTTGGACACCATGTGCTGCACATTGCATAGACCTCATGCTTAAGGATATTGGTAAAATAGATTGGATGAAGAACATTGTAGAGCATGGCAAAAGCATCGCAAAATATATTTACAATCACTCATGGATTCTAAACCTGATGAGGAAACACATAGGGGGCAAGGATATTATTACGCCTGCCATCACTAGATTTGCAACACATTTTTTGACATTGCAATCTATGCTTTCCCAACATAGAAACTTGCAAAAGTTGTTTTCCAGTGATGAATGGAATGAATGTCAATAAACTCGCAAACAAGATGGCAAAGATGTGAAAAAGAAATTTAATGAAGAAATATTTTGGAAAAAGGCAGTAGAGATTGTGAAGGTTGTTGAGCCACTGATTAAAGTGTTGTGGTTGGTGGATGGGGAAAGATTGGCTATGGGTTTCATTTATGAGCTTATGTATCAAGCAAAGGAGCAAATAAAGGCAACATACAAGGACAGAGTGGGTAAGTATGGGACCATTTGGGAAAACATTGATCAAAGATGGAACAATCAACCCCATCGCCCTATATATGCAGTTGGGTATTTTCAGAACCAGAGGTACCATTATAAAGATTAGGAAGCAGGAGATTTGACTAGGGAGGTTAGTGATGGATTGATTGACTGCATTGATCGCATCATCCCCACGGAGAGTGACCAGTTGTTGATACACAATCAGATCATTGTGTTCAGCAAAGCCACAGGTACCTTTAGCAATAACTGTAATATTCCCAATTAGCCTTGCTAATTGGAATATTTCATTTTTGTTTAATTTTGCTGCTTTAGCTAGAAATAATAAATAAAGTGAGAAATAAGAGGGGTCACCTCACTTTAGTCACCTCACTTTATAAAATAAAGTGTTTTCCTAGTTGATTAACGTTATAACTTAGAGAGGGGGCCTTGGGGGTCCACATGGATATGACGGGAGGCCTCACGCTGACCCAAGGGTAACTGCGCAGGCCAAGGAGAGTGAAGGACGCAGTCAAAGTTTTGGAGGGAGTTTAGCACTATAAAAGGTGGGGTTCTCACCTCATTTTGGTATGCATGATTTGATATTGATTTGGAGGGCTAGACTTCTGTCTGCTTCAGCACGCCGGTTGTTTAGTCGGTCTGCAGCACTGTTTAGTGCAACCGAGTGTCTCCGGTCGGAGATCTCACCCTTAGCCTCGGGGGACTTCGAGTGCCTGCCCTGGGAAGGTTATTTCTGGTTTCACCCTTGGCTTCGGGGGACTTCGAGTGCCTGCCCTAGTAAGGTTATTTTCTGAGTAACACCTTTCAGTTTCAGTGGCAAGCAGCAGCAGTTTCTGGTGCAGGTTTGGAGAGGAAGAAGCCCTTCTTGTGGCTGCGCAGATCTGAAAAGGAGGGACGCTGTTCCAAGGGGAAAGAGGACGCAGATCAGCCTTAGAGTGAGGACGCTGCTCCAGGAAGGACGCAGTTCAGATCTGAGAAGGAGGGACGCTGTTCCAGGAGAAGGAAGTACGCAGATCAGGCTTAGAGAGAGGACGCTGTTCTAGGAGACAGAAGAACGCAGATCTGAAGGCACATTGATAGATCCAGACTTGGAGATCACAGATCTGAAAGGGTATTTGCAGATCTAGTTCTGTAGGGTGCAGATCTGGAGATATAGCATTAGATCCAGCTTGGGAGATTGCAGATCTGAGGAGATATTGGCAGATCCAGCCTAGATCTGAAGAGATAACATCAGATCCAGCCTTGGAGGTTGCAGATCTGAAGAGATATTGTCAGATCCATCATAGATCTGAAGGGATAACAGCAGATCTGATCTAGGAGGACGCAGATCTGGAGGGTTAGGACGCAGATCTGGATTGGAGGCTTCAGATCCAGTAGAGCTGAGCATACAGAACGCAGATCCATCAGGGAGGACGCTGATCTGGTGAGCAGGATTGTGTGAGAGGGGCTTGACAGCGTTTTCCAGCATTCAGGAGCTGATCCACTCATGCAGGTTCTTGTGACCCTTCCATGTTTCTGCGGCTGTCACTAACGGGGGTGACGTTTTCATTAGTGAGGTTTGGAGATTGATATCCAGCTATCTTTTAGTCTTCGGCTCATAGTTCCGGTGCATTCGACCGATCTTGAGCGGTTTCCGGCCCGGCTAGGAGCGTTGTCCTTATTTGCAGCCAATTTGTCTGCGAGAGGGTCTCCACTTGCCTAGGGCAAGGATAGGTGCACTCATTTTGATTATTTTGTACTCCTCTCTATGTACTTTCAGATTAATAAAATGGCTCAGTTTTCTGGCATTCTATGTGTACTTGTTCCATGATCTGGTTCCAGCATTGTATTTTCTATATCTGTTTGGCATATTTCTGTGTATTACCGGTTATTTCCCTTTGGGGATATTACAATAACGTTGCAAGGATTGCAAGGGAATCAGATGAGCCAGGTAAACAAATAATTTCAATTTTCAAATTCTTATTTTATTATTTTGTATAATTGTTTATAATTTCAAAGTTGAATATAATTTGTTGAGCTAACTTAAACTCCTTACACAACTATGTTTCTTGCAGCACAATGGTGGGAGGCATTTGGTAGCCATTGTCCTCAATTGCAGAGGTTTGGAATCCACTTTTTGAGTCAAACTTGCAATGCTTCTGGGCGTGAGAGCAATTGGTCCATCTTTCAGAGGATTCACACAAAGAAGAGAAACCGTTTGGAGAAAAAACGGTTAAATGATCTAGTGTATGTCCATTACAACCTCCGACTAAGACGCAACCAATTGCTGAACAAAAGACCTGATTCAGATCCCATTGTGTTAGAGGATATTGATCCAACATCAGATTGGGTAGTGGAGACATGTCCACCAAAGTTTGACTCTGATGAGGATATTGGTGTGGGGATGGACTTCGATTCACAGGTAGAGGCTCAGCTAAATGCAGATCCACTAGTAGCAGGCCTAAGCCCAAGTCCTCCAGTTGTAGCCACAGGCACTTCCTCTAGTCAGCCAGGACGGAAGTGCATAGCTCGTCTATCTTAGGCTCAACGTGCTACAGTTCCAGTTGAGGATGTTAATGAGGAGGAGAGAGGGGTTTCCCTCTCTAATTCAGAGTTTGTGCTAGAGGATATTGCCTTGTCAAATGTCTAGCAGTAGTGACTAGTCATATTTTGTTGTAGAGGCCATTTAGAGCCTCCTTGGTTATGTTTTATGTTCAGATCTCTATATCATTATCATGTATGTACTATGTACTATGTATTGGACAGTGCACTGGGTGAAATTTGATATAATGGATGTATTCATGAGCCTACTTTGATCATATGTTGTTTTTTTATCTATATTGTAATGCTTTGTGTTTGGAAAAATGAAAATCTTTAAAATTATGTTTTCTTACAAAAAAAAAATTAATATTTAATGTATTTTTTACAAAGACCAAGTCATTGAAACCGAACCGGCCAAGTCAATACCGAGGCAGATTCAAAGTCGGAGTTGACCCTCGACTGGTTCCGAACCCAAGTTAGAGTTTTAAAACATTGCATGAGACAGAATATATTTGAAACCTTATTTTTGACAATTCTGGATAGTGTTAACCCCCAATAGTATCGTACAATTGGAGGGTTAAGATCTAATGAGATTCCATGACATTGGTCTCATTTCAGATCCATCCAAACATTGACATTGATCAAAGTCCCTCCCAAACTCACTTTCATTAGATTCCAAAAGACTACTATTTTAATCAACATTGTTTTTTCTAATATTTAGAGATTTGGGGCCAATTAGAGGGTTAAGATGTAATGAGATTCCATGACATTGGTCTCATTTCAGATCCATCCAAGCATCGACATTGATCAAGGTCCCTCCCAAACTCACTTTCAATAGATTCCAAAAGACTACCATTTTTATCAGATTCCAAAAAACTACTATTTTAATCAACCTTATTTTTGCTAATATTTAGAGATTTGGGGCCAATTGATAGAGATGAATAGATATTCTTGATCCCTGTAAAAAAGTGAGTCCAATGAGAGTCCAATAAGACTGTTTTTGCTTGCATGTGAGATCACCACTTTTAATCGCTTTTTCACTTTTTATTTCTACTGTGTTAAGGATACGTTAATGCCCCATCTAACCATGATCAATGTTTTCAATTTTTTTTTTTTTTTTTTTTTAAATATATTGTTTTGAGGGCATCCCTATAAATAACATTTCCATGTATCACAAGTACATGTGGGTGTCATCTAAGGTTCTAGTTTTTGGAATGATGATAGGTTAAGTACATCCTTTGAGTAGTACCATTTTTTTGTTCAGCTTGATACATTGCAGTTAACTAGATGGTTTTCATTCATGTGAGGTTCCAATTGAAATTGTTTTTAAAGAAAAAAACATGACTTAACTTGTTTCACTTTTGAAGGACTCGATTGCCTTATCATTCGTTGCCTAAATCCAAGGCCTAGGTATCACACTTGCTAAGGTTCCAAATTAATATTTTTTACATGAAATTCCAAAGGGGGTTAAGAAGTCACTGTTGTTGACTGTTACAAAATAGAAAAGTTACACCACTATCTTGTTATATGGTTGGCACCTTTTAGTTTCAAACCGAAACATAAATCTTTGCCTTCGGTTATTCAAAGAAACCAAAATTTCTTACTGTTGCCAATTCAACCCATAGGTATACCACTCTCATACTTAGGAAAGCTTTTCATGGTCCTTGAGGTTTCCTTTCAGGAAGGATTTGCTGCATTGAGGTAGTATAGGCAGTTTCTGTTTGGAGGGTGGATTTTTTTGCTTGTCAACATTGTGCAAGCAGTGATGTCTTTTGGACAAGGAGGTGCATCACATTCTCTTAGAAAGAACACTAAATACAGGGGTTGAGAAAAGGTTGTGGTACAGCAGGTTAAGGAAGCCTTCATACAGAAAATTTGCAACTACAGAAATCATAACCAGAAGAATAAATTTCCACACAAAATCAGTGCTACAGGGATGTTTTCAAACTTCTATTTTGATTATTTCTTCCTAAACAATGCTCAATTATCCCCTAGATTGTCTAGGGTGAATTTACAATTAGTCTTCTGGTGGTGATCCCTTAAGAAGAAAAGAGACAGCTCCGAGATCCCATTTGCAGCCCTGGAGTTGAGGTTTATGTAGTTTCTTAAGGATATTTCGATGATGAAAGTAAGCGTTGCGGAAAATAACCTTGAAAATAGACGTATTGATTTTCACCGAAACACTGATTTGTCAAAGTTCGTAAAAACAAGAGAGGATTAAGATTTTTATACACATGGAGGTGATGAATTGATAACAAATGGTACGTTGTTTGCTGTGGGAAAAAATCCTAGGACAATTAGGCTCAACCTTTTTTTCTTTTTGCAATTCGTGTTAAGTATGATCATTTCGGTCTTGTGAAGGTTGATTGAGTAATCTCAAGGCACAATTACAAATATCTCGGCAGTTGGTTATGTTACAAATCGAATTAACATACATTGTGGCACTAATGTAGGGTACTTGCTTTGTTAAAACAGTGTTTGATGGACACTATATTCTTTGTGCTGTGTTTTGTATCCCTCCTCTCTATGTAGTGGGCCTTAGAGAGAAGTAAGTAATAGAGAAACCTAACGGTGGTATCAGTATCTTCACTTAAACATTTACATTTACACTCGTAAAAAAAAAAATATCACATCATCCTAAAAAAGAAAGGTATGAAGCTCACCGTGGATTGTGAGATTGACAAAGTTCTTAGGGAATCAGTGTGTGATCCGGATGCTCCTGAAACAACATTTACATTTACACCCGTAAAAAAACAATATCACATCATCCTATAAAAGAAGGTTATGAAGCTCACCATGGATTGTGAGATTGACAAAGTTCTTAGGGAATCAATGTGTGGTCCAGATGCTCCTGAAATTATGTAGGGTATTGATGTTGCTTTGAAGAGGGGTATTGGTGTTGCTTTGACTCAATTGTTGGTACTTGCCAATCAGTTGTGCTACCTCAAAATCTAGCAGGACTTTTTGTTGAAAAATGTAACTAGATTTACCTTTGTACTTATGACATTGTATATTTTTGTAAAAAGAAGAAAAATTATTATTATTTTAAGAATGAGTTTCATGCTCAAATTGATTTCTCTTCTAGGTCAAGCATGTTCTTCATGCTTCTAGGGATTGAGAACATGATTCTAGGGATTGTCAAGTCAAAAAGAGCATGTCATAAGTCTTGAAGTGAAATCCCATTTGGACTTTGAAAAGAAAATGTAAAGAAAATTTATTTTGAGTCAAAATGTCATTTTTCTCCTAACAAGACCAAGCCAGCCCTGCCTTCAAGTCGGCCTAGTTTGGGGTAATTTGACCTCCACAGATGTGTATATATAAGGGCAGCTCGACCTCATTTGGCACACCTATCAAGCAAGTCTGATCTCTTGAAAAGAAGGAAGCAAATAAGTGAAAAAGGGAAGGAAGTCTAAGTCAAGGAGAAGAAAATTTGCCCTTAAACTCCCATACATGCGAAAATTTCAGAATTGCACGGGCACGAAATTGTAGATCTAGTTGTACCTCCGAAATTTTGTTTCAGGTAGGCCGAGACTTCTGTTGCAGGGGCCGAATTCTGAAGTTTGACCAGCTTTGGAAGGACTTAACTATCGTTGACTTAAGGAGGCTTTGACTTGTTGGAAAAACTTGGAAGGAGGGCATTTTGGCATTTGGGTCTTGGATTTCTCATTTGATTTGATTCTATAAGAGGAGAAAAGATTATTTCTTGCTTTTCCCGTTTGGAGGGATTTTTCCCTAGCTTGAGCCTATATTTTGTGTTCATTGTCTTTTATGATCTTCATTATTTATGATCTTGATAATTGTTTGATGAAAAGAATCTAATAAATCCAAGAAGAAGCTAACATAAGTTCACAATATGATACAAATTTATGAAGCAACGAAATGAAATACAAATTTAAACACAACACGAAGATACAACGAAAGAACACAACTTGAATTAATTAATAAGAAGTATTGAAAACTATTTACCTGTAGAATGGAACAACTAGCTCGGGCGATAGTAGCTTATCTCTAAGAAGAGATGTGATGTCTACATGGCTTCTGAACTGTGTTACAATCAGGCCTAGAGGCATTTTTATCATAAAGAAGAAGTGTGAAACCCTAACTGTAGGAGATGAAGTGCCAACGACTTTGGGCCATGTTGGGGTAAGTTGGATTGCCAAATTCCTAGGGTCGTAACTTTGGCATACAATCTTCGAGCTATCATAATACGTGTAATTTCCCCAAATTAACAGTAAGCTAACTGAGATATTAATTTTGATTAATTTCAACAAATCCTAATGTCGGGCAGAAATGAAGGGGTGAGGGGACCCATGAAAAAAACATTAGAATAAAAGCACTTTCCTAAAGTCACTAGGCAGATTAATTAAAAGATGATTTGGGGCCCATGAGGCCAAGTGACAGCGTAGGAGAGGAGGCACTTAGGACAACACAATGGCAGCGTGGGGCTAGGCAGTGCAGTGGCAGCGTGGGAGAGGCAGCGCAGCGTAGCAAGGTACAACGTGGCACAGAGGGAGATTGGCATCGTTATTGCCAATTGGTACCTAGGGAGATTCACTTCTTGGGTTCCTCAGGGAGGATTTGGAAGGGTGATCCATTCATTGGAGAGTAAGGTGATGCGGCAGCCTTAGGCCATCACACCATGGGACGTGTAGGAGCATTCATCATTGGGCAGTGGTCTGTAGATGGGCATGGAGATGCATAGGGGTGTGTTCTAGTATGTCATACTGCATTGTGGAGTAGGAGTGCTTCCCATTGCATTGAGTACATGCGGGGAGTGACAGGTGCGACGATGCAAGATGGACACATGACAGTACATGACAGTATAGCTGTTACCGAGGGTATCCATTGGTGTACAGGGGAAAGTTGCGGCATACAGTGGAAGGTTGAGGATTCCAATGGTATTTGGTGGTATGTAGTGATACATGATGCGGAGCAGTGGGCTCTTGGAGCGTTGCCTCCAAAGAGACATATGGATATGGATAGGGACAGTAGGTGTAGCATGAGATGCGACTCACCTAGGATCGATGAGGATCTTGTTGAGCATGTGGAGATGCCACGTTTAGAGAAGATAGGGCTACGAGCGTGTTAGCAGTAGATCCAGAGGCAGAGAGAGTGTCATCTGGAGGATTACTCTTGACCATTCAAGTAGACTCTTGGTCACACCCTTTGGGACATACCTACCCATCATCCTACGTTGTTGCTTATGGTCGCGAAGTGTTTGGTTGGTACCCCTGGACACTCTCCACTCAGGCAATAGGGCATGGGAGGCTCACCCTAGACAATTGGATGAGGTACCGCGTGTCATGAGCTGAGAGGAGACTCTAGTTAAGACACTTGGTAAGTGCGCGAGTTGACAGGTCTAGCCTTAGTGATGGCATGGTTGATTACCAAGGTGGCATATGTTCCACACATGGGCTCACATTTGAGGGACGGTGGACGATAAATTTCGTCTACAAGAGGGTACCCAAACTCCGAGCAGTATCTAGGTGTATCAATAGGAGTTGGGATAGCGGGTATCACGACGTGGTCTGGCAAGAGCAGGGCAAGTATGTATGCATGGGACCAACTCTTGATACTTGGGGTCCACGCAGGGGATACATACAGGGGTCAGAGATGAGGGCCAGATGGGTTCTAGCAGGTAGCAACGCTACGCAGCGACATCCCGTGGGGAGAGGGAGTTGTGAGCTTCCCCGTATGGTTGGGGGATCCAGGTGTCTATTAGGCAGGTGGATCAGTCCACTAGGTGATGAGCAGGGAAAGAGCAGAAGGTGATCCAGTCCACCTTGGGTTTGACACGGGGGGGAGAACTGAGACCTCCATTGCATGGCGAGGCAGACTTATCATGTTGTTGCTCAGGGTCATGATCGACAGTGGTGCGGTAGATACTAGCATCATGGAGATGCCCGGGCGGGATAAGCTTTGCCTTCAAAGATTTTTTGCCACAGTGGTTCGGTAGATACTAGCATCATGGAGATGCCCGGGCGGGATAAGCTTTGCCTTCAAATATTTTTCGCCACAAGGCCCCAGGAGAGAGGGATACAGTTTGTGCACGATGAGGGGTATCTCATAGTCAGAGTGGCGCAACGACAACATGGTGGCACCTCTACGAGACTAGCAGGTGACCCGAGCATTACAGCTCTACACAGCTCGATAACCTCTAGGTGTGAGCTATATACCTCATGGGGAGATCATGTAGATCTTCCATTGGGCTTTAGCGAGTCAGTGATGGAGTGGGGGACTTCATTAGCATGGCAGGATGGTGAGTGGAGCAAGTGGAGGTTCATGTTGGACAAGACGGCTTGGGATCTTGTCATTGACAGATCCCTTCATATCAGGGCGATGCAGAGGACAGGGAAGATTGAGTGCCGCATCTGGGACCCAAGCACATTTTGCAGTGACAGTGGGGAGCATCAGCTAGAGAAGAGGCTTGTTCAGGAATTTCTTGAGGACAAGCAATTTTTTGCGGGGAGCACTGTAATATCCCCAAATTAGCAGCAGTAAGCTATTTGGGATATTAATTTTGATTAATTACGACAAATCCTAATGTTGGGCAGAAATGAAGGGGTGAGGGGACCCATGAATAAAACATTAGAATAAAATCACTTTCCTAAAGTCACTAGGCAGATTAATTAAAAGATGAAGTGGGGCCCATGAGGCCAAGTGACAATGCAGGAGAGGAGGCAGTTAGGACAGCGCAGTGGCAGCATGGGGCCAGGCAGTGCAGTGGCAGCATGGGAGAGGCAGCGCAACATAGCAAGGGACAGTGTGGCAGAGAGGGACCGCGGAGCATAGGTGAGCCCAAGGGTGTTTAGGGGTTCACAAGCATAAAAGGAGGGGAAGGAAACCTTTCTCATTCATTCTCACATCTTTTGATTTTCTGTCTGTCAAGACTAGAGAACGCTCAAGCTGTTTAGCTGGGTCTGCAGTGCTGTTTAGCACAAGGGTGTCTCCAAGTGGAGATCCCAACCTCATCATCAGGGGACTTCAAGTGCCCGCTCAGGAGAGGAGCCATACCATCAGTTTTGGAGTGAAACAATACCATTTCAGCCTTAGGATAACACGGTTACTTCCAGGGGTAGCGCAGTCTTCCAGGGAGATTATGTAGTCATAGAAAGGAGCATCATCCGGAGGAGAGAACTTCACGAGATTTCAGTCGGGAGATTGTGAGGGGATCAACCCTTCCATAGCTGAGTTTTTCAGAGAGTTGGAGGCTCTTCTTTTAGTGTTTTCATCAAAGAGGCCAGCGTACCCAGCAGGAGAGCGTAGCCATCCCTAGAGGGTGAATTTCTGAGGTTAGACTTTCCGGAATTCTTTCACGGGTTATTCTAGGTTTATTGAGGAGAAGCCAAGCTTAATTTGGCAAAATTTTCTGGGCAGATTTGAGGTGTCATACAGAGATCCTAACTCAGCCAGCAGCTAGAGGAGCTAGGGGAAATTGGGCTGAAATTCCAGGGTCAACATTTGGTCAATTCCTTCATGTGTTTTTGTGGGTTTCTTGAGTAGAGTACGGGGTTAAAGTCCTGGAATTTTCTGAGCAGTGTAGCAGGCCCTAGCGGCATTTCTTCGGGAGCAGCAACAACATTTCTGGCAGATGGCAGCGCAGAGCTATAGCCATATAGCGTACCATCAGTGGGGGGATTTTAGAATTGATTCAGAGGGCTTCTCTAGCTTGCCTTGAGCAAGCCCAGGTGCCTTCATTCCTACACCTCCATTGTACTCATTTCTAGCAAATTAATAAAATGGCTTAGCAGTATTTTATGGCTCCTTTGGTGTTTTGATATCAGTTTTTGTTTCGTTCTCTCCCTAATATTTTTTAGCCTGTTATTACCATTATTTTTCCATTTGGGATATTACAATACGGTCTCTCCATTTTTCCAGAAAACATCTTTTACGAGGACCTCAAAATGCCTCCAGAAGTTTAGCACCCTACAAACTGCCAAAATAGAAAGTCGTGGTAGAATTAAGGAAACTAAAAGGAAACAATGATCAAAGCAGAATGAATTTCTTAGAGAGCAGAGTTTAGCTGGAGAAGAATTTGAGCTAGTGATCAAGTGGAAATGACTTGTTGGGAAAAACACTGAAAGGGGGGGTGAATCAGTATTTACTGCATATTCAAAACTTTTACTTTTTCTTGCTTCTAAAACCCATACGCTACTTTCCTGATACAGACTCGCGTATATACGCGGATACCCTTTATGAAACTCGCATATACACAGAGATCTAATTATGCTCATTAGTCTTCACTTATATCATTCCATGTTCATTCATTCAGATGTTTAATAAACGATAAACATGTCTGCGATAGAGCAGAATAAACCATCACACAAGCATCACACATGAACACCGGGATTTTTAGGTGGAAACCCAAGTCGGGAGAAAACCACCGCTGCAGTTGCTCAGCCTTCAATATTTTATTATAGAGAAAACATCTTACAACATATGTGCTGGTGCAGACTCCTACCAACACGCAGGCACCCACCTGCGCTCGTTTACCAGCCTCTCCTGGAAGGGAGCTCCAACCCACTGACTCGTTTACCAGCCTCTCCTGGAAGGGAGCTACGACCCCCTGATCTCGTTTACCAGCCCCTCTCCTGGAAGGGAGCTACAACCCCCTGACTGAAGGCTACAACCCTCAGCACCTCTATGGACCACGTTTCATCAATTTTCACACTAGATCCAAAGCTTCCTTTAGGACACCACTTGCAGACCACGTTTCATCATATTTTCAGACTAGACCCACTCCATACATTTAAGCTCAATCATACATCAAGCTGAAACTTATCAATTCAGACAACCCAGAACTATAGAATACATCATTCATAGATACCAGTAACACAGCAGAACAGATCAGACATTTCATACCCCTTGCTTCAGCAAACCCTAGTTTTCATACGTGCTTTCCTTTCACTGATACCGCGTATATACGCGCTTCCAATCACATCAACCCGCGTATACTTTTGTACAAATTACAGAGCTGATTTCACTGCACATACGCGCTTTCTCTTCAGCAAAGCCGCATATATACGCGCTTCTTCTGCGGAAAACTAGTGTATGGTTCTTCAGACATTTAGGTCATTGCAATTCTTCAGAACAGATACATTACTCAGATTTTACCCTTTACTTCAGACAAATGTTCGCCTCTTCTCAGATCTAATCATCCACTAAACAGATCTAGCAAATACAAGTACATTTCAGATCTAGATACCCTTCTTCATCATTGGTGCATCATGCAATCAGATCTATCATTCAACTGTAACCCTTTCCATTCAGATATACTTCAGAGATAAGTATTCATTCAAGCTCAGACATCTTGCACCCACACTCATGATTTGCACAATGAATTTCTTCTCTTTATATAGGTTTACCCTTTTTCAATACCATGAGCCAAAACCACATTACATTTGATGGTATTCCTGGACGGGGTCATTTAGACGAAACATTACCCAATACAATGGGTCAATACCATGGTGGTTACCCCTGGTTTTGCACTTTTTGAGCGCTTTTGCCCATACGCGACTTGGCCCGTACTTAACCGCGTGCATACGCGACTTCTCCTAGACAAATCCGCGTATTCCTTGAAACATACTCTTTTCATCATGGATCTAGTACATATTGAATTCCTTTCTTCATTACCTTCTGTACTCTCTGTAGATACATCAGATTTACATCTTTAAACAGGTTCATCAAGACATATTCTATCAAGCACAACTCCATCAGGTGGGTTGCCATTCAAGGACAACACAAGTCAACAATTTCATGTCTTCATCTTCATTCAGTGGGTTGCCATCAAGGACAACACTCTGCAGCATATTGCCAACATGACTGTGGGAGAAACAAAGTGAATGAGGGAGCAACAAAGTCATTTCTATCGAAGTTTCTCAGCAGCAGAGGAACAATAGTTGTGAGGCCAAGTTATTTCTGCAGAGAGGCTGAGCAACGAATGCGAGCAACTAGAAACCCTAGTTCGAAGTGCTAAAAAGTCGTCGTTTCAGTTGCAAGAGAAAGGAAATCACACGGAAGGCAGAGCGAGTCACTTCGAGAGCCAAAGGGAGGTAGGACGACTCATCTAGAGCTAAGTCATTGTTGTGTAACCAGCTCCAAAGAGAGAAGAAAAGAGATATTCACGCCTTAGAAATGAGCCACTTCGAGGGGGCAACCTCCAATACATTACATGAATGAACAATTCTTGGATGATTCAATTTACAAAACCTCCTTTCTATATATAGGAGTCCATGGGGCCATAATGTAATCGTAGTGGGCCACAATGTAATCCTAGCCGACCTAACAATAATAATTTAAGGGCACAATAATAACAAAATGGGGGTTACAAGGGTACAATAATAACAATAAAGGGGTTACACTAGCAACAATAAGGTACTATACTAGTAATATAGGGACCTAACATGCCCCTCTCCTTCAAAAAAGCGTTGTCCTCAACGCTTGAGTAGCTCTGGGTGCTTCTGTATAAATTTATCATCCTCCCATGTAGAATCTTCAGTGTATAAATTCTTCCACTTGATGAAATACTCTGAAATTGATCGATTCCGTAGTTGTCGAGTTCTTGTTTCCATGACCGCTTCTGGTTCCAATATGATTTTTCCTTCCTCATCAAGTTCTGGCAATATTGTTTGAACTGGAAGATTTTCTCCTATAACCTTCTTTAAGCATGAAACATGGAAAAGTGGATGTACTCGCGAAGAAGTAGGAAGCTCCAATTTGTATGCCATAGTACCAATCTTTTGCAACACCTTGTAAGGACCATAGTACTTTGGCGATAATTTATTATTCTTCTTAGCTTGCTTGAGGGACATTTGTTTATATGGTTGTAGCCGTAAAAATACCCAATCTCCTACATCAAAACTTCTCTCGCTGCGATGTTGATCTGCTGTTGTTTCATTCGATTTTGTGCCAAATTCAGGTTATCCTTTAAGAGTTGGAGAACTTCTTGCTGATGCTCGATGTGATCTTCCACTGCTTGAACCTTCGATTTTTCCCTTAAAGATGATGTGATGGATGGTGGATGATATCCATAAAGTGCCATAAATGGGGTCATTTTTGCTGCAGTATGGAAGGAAGTGTTATACCACCATTCGGCGAGAGGTAACCACTTGACCCATTGTGTTTGTTTATCAGATACAAAACAACGAAGATATCCTTCCAAACATTTATTTACTATCTCTGTTTGACCATCAGATTGGGGATGATAAGATGAGCTATGAGCTAATTGAGTACCCAAACAAGAAAATAACTCCGTCCAAAAATTTCCCGTAAAAATGGGATCTCTGTCGCTCACAATAACCCTTGGGCTTCCATGTAGCTTTTGAATTATGTCCACAAATGTAGTAGCAGCTGTACTTGCTTTAAATGGATGAGATAATGCACAAAAGTGTGCATACTTGGTAAGTCTATCAACTACCACCATGATGACACTCTTTCCTTCGGACTTAGGTAAACCTGTGATAAAATCCATTGAAATCTCCTCCCAACGGTGACTTGGAATGGATAAAGGTTGTAGAAGTCCTGGGGTCTTAAGTGTTTCCACTTTATTCTGCTGGCAAACCAAACATTCCGCCACAAACTTTTGAATATCAGATTTAAGGCCATCCCAAAAGAATTCTTTCTTCACCCTGTGGTAAGTTTTTAAAAATCCTGAGTGTCCTCCTAAAGGAGAAGTGTGCAATTCCAGAAGAATCTTTTGTTTTAGTTGAGAATTCTTACAAAGATATAAGCGATCTTTGTACCATAAGGAATCATTTTTCCAACTAAATGTATCAGATGTGCTAGGATCTTGCTGCAACTTTTGAATGAGTGTCCATACATCTTTGTCCTTCTTCCATTCATCTCTTGCTTCGGTTATCCAATCTGGTTGGATAATAGAAATGGCACAAAGCAATGCTTCCACCTCTTCATTCTTTCTTGAGAGTGCATCTGCAACAACATTAAGCTTTCCTTTTTGTAGATTATTTCAAAGTCATAACCCAACATCTTTGTGACCCATTTTTGTTGCTCTTCTGAAGATAGTCTTTGTTCCAAAAAGTGTTTAAGACTATCATGATCAGTTTTACCTTGAAGTGTCTTCCCATTAGGTAAGTTCGCCATTTCTTTAGTGCATGCAGTATTGCTAACATTTCCTTCTCATAAATAGGTTTCTGTAAATACTTTCCTTTGATTGAATGACTTTCAAAAGCAATGGGTCTTCCTTCCTGCATTAAAACTGCACCAATTCCATTTCCTGAGGCATCACATTCCACAATAAAGGTTTTTGTGAAGTTTGGCGTAGCTAAGACCGGTGCTAGGCACATTGCCTCTTTAAGACGTTCAAAGGCCTTAGTTGCTTCAGGAGTCCATGAAAATGCATCTTTCTTCAATAATGTTTTTAGAGGTGCTGCTATTCTCCCATAATTCTTAACAAACTTGCGATAATACCCTGTTAACCCGAGAAATCCTCGCAACTTCTTTATGGTTGTGGGGACTTTCCATTCCTTAATGGCTTTAATTTGTTAGGGTCTACTTTAACACCCTCGTGAGATACAATATGACCCAGATATTCCACCTCTTGTACTCCAAAGAAACATTTGGATTTTTTTGCATATAATTGTTTCTCCTGCAATAGTTTGAGCACCCTGCCAACATGTTCAACATGATCCTTCCAAGACCTGTTGTAGATTAGTATATCATCAAAAAATACTAGCACAAATTTTCTAAGGAAGGGTTTGAAAATGGAATTCATCAACCCTTGAAATGTAGAAGGTGCATTGGTAGAGCCAAAAGGCATGACCAAAAATTCATAATGACCCTCATGAGTTCGAAATGCTATTTTTGGAATATCTTCAGTCTTCATTCTAATTTGATGATATCCTGAACGAAGATTCAACTTGGTAAAATAAATTGCTCCATGTAATTCATCCAATAATTCATCAATCACAGGAATGGGAAATTTATCTTTAATGGTGAGCTTATTGAGCTCCCTATAATCCGGACACATACGCCATGATCCATCCTTCTTGTGTACCAATACTACAGGAGCAGAGAAAGAACTTTGACTAGGTTGAATTATACCTGCCTCTAACATTTCTGCAATCATGCGTTCAATTTGGCTCTTTTGGAAGTAAGGATATCTATAAGGCCGGATGTTTGGAGGAACACTTCCTGGAATCAAATGAATAGCATGATCATGATCACGAATAGGTGGGAGTCCTTTGGGAGTTTCAAACACCTTGGAATGATTGTCCAAGACTTGTTGAAGATCTGCAGAAATAGATGATTTTGATGTTGGAACTTCTAGTGAGCATAATTGTGCAATTACGCCTCGTTGTTCTTTCTTTAGAAGCTTTGTCATGCCATTAGAGCTTATTATCCTTCCTGGCTTCCCTTCAATACCCCGTAATTCGACTTCCTTTCCTTCTGAAAGGAATTTCAAGAAAAGTTCTTGAAAATTAAAAGCTACCGTCCCCAAAGATTGTAACCATTGTACTCCTAGTACAACATCAGCACCTCCCATAGGAATGAATAGGTGGGAGTCCTTGGGGAGTTTCAAACACCTTGGAATGATTGTCCAAGACTTGTTGGAGATCTGCAGAAATAGATGATTTTGATGTTGGAACTTCTAGTGAGCATAATTGTGCAATTACGCCTCGTTGTTCTTTCTTTAGAAGCTTTGTCATGCCATTAGAGCTTATTATCCTTCCTGGATTCCCTTCAATACCCCGTAGTTCGACTTCCTTTCCTTCTGAAAATAATTTCAAGAAAAGTTCTTGAAAATTAAAAGCTACCGTCCCCAAAGATTGTAACCATTGTACTCCTAGTACAACATCAGCACCTCCCATAGGAATGGAAAGCATTGGACTAGTCAATACATATTCCCCCATGGTTAGCTTGATATTATGGAATTTTCCAAAGCAATTTATAGTTCCTCCATTTGCAGCCATCACTTGACATTCTGGTGCTAGGTATAGGAAACAATTTAATTCCTTGGCTACCTTACAATGAATAAAATTATGGGTGCTACCTGAATCAATCAACACTATTACCTTTTTCTTCTTGATTTGTCCTTGTATCTTGAGAGTTTGAGGAGTGGTAATTCCTGCCAGTGCATTACACGATATGGTCGGATTCATTTCTTCCTCTTCTAGGTTTGGTTCCTGGTGTATATCCTCTTCTTGTTCATTTTCTTCTTCCTCTTCACAATCTATGTAAAATAATTTCTTCTCAGCACACTTATGACCTTTAGTGTATTTGCTATCACAACTGTAGCAAAGCCCTTTTGCTCTTTTTTCTTCCGATTGTTGTGGTGTCAACCTTGTAGGTTGTGGAAATATAGGCGTAGCAACACTTCCTTCTTTATAGAATTGAGTGGTAGGCTTCCTTGTCGCCATAATTTTACATTCAACTTTTCTTGCCAACTTGAATGCCTTCTCCAATGAATCAGGTTCCAAAACGCGAACTTCATGTTGGATGTTATCCTTTAAAGTGCCTAGGAAGAGATCAATCCTGTGTTCCTCTGTAAGATCAGTTACCCTTATATTCAATTTTTGGAAGTCCTCAATGTGCTGCCCCCACTAAACCCTTTTGTTTGAGATTTATCAATTGGGTAAAGAAGGTGTTGCTCTTTGTATCCTCATAATGTGCTATCATTTCCTCCGTAAAAATTGACCAAGTGACAATTTTTTTACGGGAGCAAAACCATCGATACCATACAAATGTATTTTGTTCTAAATGTAAAGTTGCAATGCGTACCTTTTGTGTGTTTTGCACGTTATGGAGATCAAAATATTGCTCCATCTGTAGTATCATGTTACAGGATCCTTTCCATCAAACTTCCTCATATCCATTTTTGGAATATGGTGGTTCTTCCCACCAACATTCGAGTTTATGAAATCACGATTAACATTTATTTTGTTCTCATCATGAGGTTCTTCTCCTATATTTCCGCCATTAGGAATCATTTCTGGTTTTAAGCTTGTCATCAAGCCTTCCATGTATGATTTTAGATCATTCTTCATGTTTTATATGTTGTCTTTCATGTCATCCATCTTAGCTTCCATGCCCACTTCCATGCCATCCATCTTAGCTTCCATGCCATTCATCTTAGCTTGCACACCATCCATTTTAGCTTCCACGCCTTTCTTCAAACCTTCCATCTTTACTTCCATGCCATCAATCTTAGCTTCCATGCCTTTCTTCAAACCATCCATCTTCACTTCCACACCTTTCTTCAAAACTTCCATTTCATTTTTTGCTGCTCTTTGCGAGAGTGAAATTTTTTGCACTTGTTCTTGTAATTTTGATAGATCATGTTGCAATTCTTCATCTTCATGAGTCATGGTAGAGCCTTCTGAAGGCTTGATGGGTGTTGAATTCTTTTTAGGGGCCATTTTAGAATCAAATATTGATATCTATTCTACAAGATTCCCTTGGAATCAATTCAACTTGATTCTTCAAACAAGACTTATGCAATTCGGAAAAAAATACACACCTTTTACTAGCTTTTAGGAGCTCGATATTGAAATTGAATTATCTCTGTAGTTGAAAATCTTCGATATCTGAAATTCAGCCCTGTAGTATATCTCTGAAGCTTCTTTAAAATTCCACAGGTCTGACCTGATTTGGATTCTCCAAGACAAAGTTGTGTCCAATCTCCCACAATGACCTAATTCTGGACTGGTTTAGTAGAGCGAACTTGTACGACTTGCCACGTGTCACTGTTTTGTCCTTTGTCTCTGAAATTGATAGCCCCGAAACTTCAGTCTGTGTACTTGCGACCACTTTTTACGGCACTTCAATCCAATTCCCAGAGAGAGAGTTATTGAAGTTTTCCCACGATCACCTCTTTGAGATGCAATTCAGGAGCCTGAAAAAGCACTACCTTCCACAGATCATATCTCCAAAAATATTGCGAACCAAGCTCTGAAATTTTTTGACGAATTTCCTCACGATTTCAGCTTTGCACCATATGAATTTCAGACTCTGAACCTTCGTACAAAAAAATTTATAGCGCAAATTCCACGATGACCTGTTTATGAGCCTGAAAAATTACCTAACTTCCACAGATGATATCTCCTCAAATATTGCGAACCAAGATCTGAAATTTTTAGACAACCTTCCTCACGATTTCAGCTTCGCACCCTTGTGGGGGTTACAAGGGTACAATAATAACAATAAAGGGGTTACACTAACAACAATAAGGTACTATACTAGTAATATAGGGACCTAACAGAAAGCATCAGCTGTAGCTAACCAAGGTCTTCCTAATATAATAGGATGCCCTCCTAGATTATTCTTAGGAGTTAGGATCATGAAATCCACAGGGTACTCCCAAGAATCTAGGGACACTGGAATATCTTCTATTACCCCATCAGGATTGATCACAGATCTGTCTGCTAATTGTAATAATGTGGGTGTAAAGAGAAGATTAGGAAGTTTCGGTTTATCCATGATTTGTCTACTCATAATATTGATTGCTGCTCCTAAATCAATGAGTGTGTTTTGGATCTCAATTCCATTGATGTGAATTTTAACAACTAGATTTCCTGGGTCTAGATACTTTGGAATAGCAATCTTACCCATCATGATATCTGCTATTTTTCCTGCTAGTTGAATTTTCTTTGTCTCTCTTATTCTTTTTCTTGTTTTCTTCATGCTCAACTCCTTTATTGTCTTTGCTAAAATTGGAATTTCCTTGATAGCTTGTAATAATGGAATCTTAGTACATACATTTCTCAGCTCATCTAGGAAATCATAATTAGGCACCATAATTTGTTTTTCTACACCTCTATCAATTTGTAATATTTCTGTAAAGGGAGGTGTAGGAGTGGATGTTGATGGCTGCTCTAATACAGGAGTTGAAATTATTGGTTCTTTTTGTTTTGGTTTTTCAATGTTTGGGTCCTGAAAAGATGTGTCTTCTTCAAGACTTTTATTTTCCCGTAGAGAATCTTCTTCAAAGTTATCTTGTTCTTGTATGATCACATAAGGTTTCCTCTTTTCAATTATTCTTCAAGACCTAAGTTGAACATCAATAAGGTCTAGAGGAGTAATTAAATAAGTTGGAAACTGTAGGCCTTCTATCATGTATGTATTCTGAGGATTTTTATTGTTGGGGTTTGATATGGGTTGAGCAGGCAACTGATTTGATTTCTGAGGAAATGGTAATGGGAGTGGTTGATTTTGATGTTGTGGGTTCTGAGGATTCTGATGAGAATTTTTTTGAGGATTTTGAGGAGAAAAATGTGGGTATGGTGGATAGGATGGTGGATATTGATAGTACTTGGAGTATCTTCCATAGGGATTTTGTGCTCCTTGTGCCCAAGCATGAGATTGATTTTGAAATTGGGGCCAAGGTTGCTTCCAAGAATTCCAATTTAGTAGAGGTTGATTATACAATTGATCATGGAATCCTTGTGTTTGAGGTCCTTGCCAATGCCTTCTAGAGACAAAATTGAGAGATTTTGTGCAATTTGTAGGAGTTTCCTCTTGAAAGACAGCTTTAAGACCAGGAAGTGAAGGAAATCTCTTGGATTCATGTTTTTCTAAACAAATTACACAGGTCTCTACAACTTTTGTATCCAAAGGACATTCTCTCAATGCATGCTTCTTTCTACATTTGGGACAAAAGATAGCTAAGGCATTAGATTCAACTTTTTGCTTGTTTTGTAACTTAAGGGTGTCTATTTGTTCACCAAGACTGCCTAAGATGTCGGATTTGAATTCATCAAGCATATTCCCTTTCTCTGCCCTACTTACTGTCCCAGAAGCAGATTTACTTGCCCTTGCAAGAGCAGGGTCTCTTGGACCTTTTACAGTTTTGGATTTCCCTCTTGAAAGGTTGATAGATAACTTAGATATTTCAGGTAATGTGAGCTGAGATATATCCCCTTTTCCCATCATGTTAAGGATATCCAACCATTCATCCCTAATTGTCTTCAACAAGAGAGCTTTTAAGGTGTCTTTATCTAAGTTCTCCATTTTTTCTCTTTTGATGTTGTAATGAAATCTCTCCAACAAATCTTCCAGGTTTTCATCTTATTTTTGTATAATCTTGAACACTTCCTCCTTATGATTGACTGGCATACAATAATCCAAATACCTCTCTAGAAATTCTTGTTTCATATCTTCCCATGTCCTAATAGAACTGTTGATCAAACTCATAAACCACTTCAATTCTGCTCCTTTCATTGTTGAAGGAAATAGTTTAAGTTTTTGAGCATCTTCTAAGTAGTCATAAGTTCTACATAGGACTTCAAATTCAAATAAGAAGGTTTCAGGATCTTCAGTTTTAATTCCATAGAAGTTTGGAAGGACAGAGGGTGAAATGTTTTTCATAGTTGTATTGGTTTCTTCATCTACTATAGGAAACCCAAAAGAGTTTCTCATTTCTCTTCTGCCTCTTCCTCTACTTCCTTCTCCCTCTGCACCTCTACCTCCTTCTCCTCTACCTCTACCTCTACCCCCTCCAAATAATGTGTGTTCTCCATTAAAGACTTCTCCTCTCCCTTCTTCTGCCATAGTTGATTCTTCTGTGGAAGTGGAAAAGTTTGTGTCTCTAGCAGGGGTCCTTGAATCTTCTTCTAAGATAGGTTAAGTGGATGAAGTGGAAGGTCTTTCTAATGGAATATATGATCTTAAGTCTTCTAGAAGTCTAGGATCAGTAAAGGATGGAATGTGGGTCTGAGTTGGAGGTGTGTTGGCTCTTGGTCTAGGTGAAACAAGAGGTGTTCTAGGAATCAAACTTCTGCTTCTTCTTCTTCTGAATATACCCATTGAGTCTCTCTCTCTACACATATCTTTGTTCTTGGGAGTTAACAAACAAGGCTACCTAGTTACACTTCCCCGGCAACGGCGCCAAAATTTTTGTGCTCAACTTAGTGTCCCTAAATTGAGTTCATTAATTGTCAACAAGGGCTAGTAAACTGCTGAAGTGTGGTGCGCTATATGTGCCTAGGTATTTTTTTCTCACTACGTTTTGTTTAGTGTTTTATGATGTTTTTGGTTTTATGGTTTTATGTTTGAAAAGGGAAAGAACTAAGTGCTGGTGAAAAGAAGCTATTGGCTATTTAAAACAGAACAAAGCCTAAACTATGGATGGAAAACAACAAATGAAAAGCTTGATAATGAATTCATTGCAAGGAAATAAACCACAACATGAGCTTGAACTTATCCAATTCATTCATTAAAGGTGTGTTGGAAGAGCTTGAGAAATGGACAAGTTAAGTGTAAATGAAGTTCTCCTAGATAAACAATCAACTCAAAATATTACAAAAAAAATGATTATTTGTAACACAGTAAGGTTTCTATTCTAGATTAACCTATGATGCTGAAGTTACCCTATTCTGCAACTTGAATTATCACTTCTAGGCCTTATTCACAAGTTTTGAGATTTTCTAGAATAATGCTTGGGAAAAAGGCTATAGGTGAATTTGTAAAAGATTTGCAGAGTGATAAAAGCCTTAAACTGATATTACTGACCCCTGTTCATGTGATGATGTATCAATATAAATTCAGAACAAAAGTAATTTTGTAAATAATGAAGGCCGAGAGACTAATTTTGTCAACTAGTACTACTTGAAATACAATGGATAACACTAGGATAGAATGTGGTCTATCAATATTAAAATACAATGACTACAACTAAACTAAAATGCCATTAATATTTTCTTGAACAAAATGAACTGAGATTGAACTAAAGTGCTACTAATCTACTTGAAGTACAGTGAACAGAGTTAAACGAGAATGCCATTATCAAACTGGAAAAGTAGTGACAGAGATGAACTAAATGTAATCAACCTCCTGAGTGTTGTAACTAAATTAACATGCAGATAGTCTATGGAATTCTACAGCCCATCTCGTTTCAATATGAATGATATTTTGGAAGAGTTTTGTAAAAACAAATCTGGCTGTATTATTCAATGCAATTGAACATAAACATAAGATTTCAAAGAAAATACAACTAGGATCTAAGATACCACAACTGTTTCTTATTCATTGTTAATGATGTTTTGGAAGAGTTTGTAGGAGTAAGACTGGCTATGACTCTTAGTGTAAACAAGCAGAAATCATAAAATTCGAAAGGAAATGTGACTAAAATCTACAACACCACAGCTATGCCTTATTCATCGTGATGATATTTTGGAAGAGTTTATAAGACTAAGTCTAGCTGTGATGATTAATGTAAACAAGTATGAAACATAAATTCAGAAACATACTTAAGCTATAAATGAAAACGAGACTAAAATACTTATCTAATCCATATGAACAAAGCTACTTAGGTAGCAGGGGCCCTCTACCACCGGAGTAGCGCACAAAATCTACTTCAATATTGACTCAGCCTTTCAATAAAATGGTTCTTCTTTCATTAAAAGAGAAATTACTTCAAAACAGAGTGTTTTCGGACTTCTGAAATATAGCAATCAAACACCAAATCTAACCTTGTCCCCCGGTTTCCCGAGCCATATTTATAAAAAAATTACACAACTGTCTTGAGATAACCTAGGGATAATTGTCTTTCCAAATAAAAATGAAACTAGGACTCTGATGGTGGTCTCGTAATATGATTAAGGAAATTTGGACTGTCCTTGTCCTACTAGGAGTCTATCTCCTAGTTTGAGTTCCCACGTGCATAAGCACCTACAGAATTCCATTAAAAATTTTTGGAGAGAAAAAAATGATGAGAGAGTGATGTGGAGTACAGCCATATGTGTTTTTCTCTGAGATGACACTTGGAACTTGCGTAGACATGAAGACAGTTGTAAAATCGGCAACTAGCTACATAATGTTTGCATTTTGTAGCTAGATCTAGTTCAAAAAGTACTACAATGAAAAAATCATAAAAACATAGCAAGTTAGTCATGATATTAATTCTTAAAGCAATTTTAATTAATTATATTTATCATTTGAGCCTATAATTAATAATGGACAAAGGAAATGGAGTTGAATGTGGTGGAAGAAAGAACATCTTTGGAGCTCAACAGAAACTAGCATGGAATCTAAGATGGATGATATGGAAGCTAAGATCGATGAAAAAATGGAAAACATGAAGAATGATCTAAAAGAAGACATGGAATTTTTGACAAAGTTGATACAAGAAATGTTTCGTAATGGTGAAAAGATAGTAGAGGCAACTCATGATGAGAAAAAATAAATTTTAATCGTGATTTCATAAACTCAAATGCTGGAGGGAAGAACCACCATATTCCAAAAATGGATATGAGAAAGTTTGATGGGAAGGATCCCGTAACATGGATACTATAGATGGAGCAATATTTTGATCTCAATAATGTGAAAAGCACACAAAAGGTACGCATTGCAACTTTACATTTAGAGAAAAATACATTTGTATGGTATCGATGGCTTTTATCCCGTAAAAAAATTGTCACTTGGTCAATTTTTACAGAGGAAATGATAGAAAATTATGAGGATACAAAGAGAAACACCTTATTTAACCAATTGATAAATCTTAAACGAAAGGGTTCGGTGGGGGAGCACATTCAAGACTTCCAAACATTGAATATAACGGTAACTAATATTCTAGAGGAACACATGATTGATGTCTTCATAGGGAATTTAAATGATAACATCCAACATGAATTTCATGTTTGGGAACCTGATTCATTGGAGAAGGCATTCAGGTTGGCAAGAAAATTTTAATGTAAAATTATGGCAACAAGGAATCCTACCACTCACATTTATAAATATGGAAGTGTCTCTACTCCTAGATTTCCACAACCTACAAGGTTGACACCACAACAATTGGACGAAAAAGGAGAAAAAGGTCTTTTCTACGGTTGTGATAACAAATACAATAAAGGTCATAAGTGTGTTGAGAAGAAATTATTTTACATAGATTGTGAAGAGGAGGAAGAAAATGAACAAGAAACTTCAAAAGAAGAGGATATACACAAGAAACCAAACCTAGAAGAAGAAGAATAAATGAGCCTGACCATATAATTTAATGCATTGGAAGGAATTACCACTCCTCAAAATCTCAATATAGAAGGACATATCAAGAAGAAAAAGGTAATAGTGTTGAATGATTCAGGTAGTACCCATAATTTTATTCATTGTAAGGTAGCCAAGGAATTGAATTGTTTCCTATACCCAACACCAAAATATCAAGTGATGGTTGCAAACTGAGGAAATATAAATTTCTTTGGAAAATGTCATAATATCAAGCTAGCCATGGAAGAATATCTATTGAATAGTCCAATGCTTTCCATTCCAATGGGACATGCTGATGTTGTATTAGGAGTACAATGGTTACAATATTTGGGGACGGTAGCTTTTAATTTTCAAGAACTTTTCTTGAAATTTTTTTCGAAAGGAAAGGAAATAGAATTACGGGGTATTGCAGGGAAGCCAAGAAAGATAATAAGATCTAATGTCATGACAAATATTCAGAAGAAAGAACAACGAAGCGTAATTTCACAATTATGCTCAGTAGAAGTTCCACATCAAAATTATATATTTCTCCATATCTCCAAAAAGTCTTGGACAATCATTCCAAGGTGTTTGAAACTCCCAAAAGACTTCCACCTATTCATGATCATGATCATGCTATTCATTTGATTCCAGGAAGTGTTCCTCCAAACATCAGGCCTTACAAATATCCTTATGTCCAAAAGAGCGAAATTGAATGTATGATTGCATAAATGTTAGAGGCTGGTATAATTCAACCTAGTCAAAGTTCTTTCTCTGCTCCAGTAGTATTGGTTCACAAAAAGGATGGATCATGGCACATGCGTCCGGATTATAAGGAGATCAATAAGCTCACTATTAAAGAAAAATTTCTCATTCCTATGATTGATGAATTATTGGATGAATTACATGGAGCAATTTATTTAACTAAGTTGGATCTTTGTTCAGGATATCATCAAATTATAATGAAGACTGAAGATATTCAGAAAACAACATTTCAAACTGATGAGGGTCATTATGAATTTTTTGTCATGCCTTTTGGCCTTACCAATGCACCTTCTACATTTCAAGGTCTAATGAATTCCATTTTCAAACCCTTCCTTAGAAAATTTGTTCTAGTACTTTTTGATGATATACCAATCTACAACAGATCTTGGAAGGATCATGTTCAACATGTTGACAGGGTGCTCAAACTATTGGAGGAGAAACAATTATATGCAAAACATCCAAATGTTTATTTGGAGTACAAGAGGTGGAATATCTAGGTCATATTTTATCTCATGGGGGTGTTAAAGTATACCCTAACAAAATTAAAGCCATTAAGGAATGGAAAGTCCCCACAACCATAAAGAAGTTGCGCAGATTTCTTGGGTTAACAGGGTATTATAGCAAGTTTGTTAAGAATGATGGGAGAATAGTAGTACCTATAACAAAATTATTGAATAAAGATGCATTTTCATGGAGTACTAAAGCAACTAAGGCCTTTGAACATCTTAAAGAGGCAATGTTCCTTGCACCAGTCTTAGCTATGTCAGAATTCAAAAAAACCTTTATTGTGGAATGTGATTCCTTAGGAAATGGAATTGGTGTCGTTTTAATGCAAGAAGGAAGAGACATTGCTTTTGAAAGTCATCCAATCAAAGGAAATTATTTACAAAAAGGCTATTTATGAGAAGGAAATGTTGGAAATACTACATGCACAAAAGAAATGGCGACCTTACCTAATGGGAAGATACTTCAAGGTAAAAACTGATCATGATAGTCTTAAACACTTTTTTAAACAAAGAATATCTTCATAAGAGCAGCAAAAATGGGCCACAAAGATGTTGGGTTATGACTTTTAAATCATCTACAAAAAAGGGAAGCTAAATGTTGTTGCAGATGCACTCTCAAGAAAGGATGAAGAGGTGGAAGCATTGCTTTGTGCAATTTCTATTATCCAACTAGATTGGATAACCAAAGAAAGGGATGAATGGAAGAAGGATGAAGAAGTGTGGACATTCATTGAAAATTTGTAGCAAGTTTCTAGTACCTCTGATACATTTAGTTGGAAAAATGATTCCTTATGGTACAAATATCACTTATATATTTGCAAGAATTCCCAACTAAAACAAAAGAATATTTTGGAATTACACATTTCTCCTTTAGGAGAACACTCACGATATTTAAAAACTTACCACAGGGTGAAGAAATAATTTTTCGGGATGGCGTAAAATATGATATTCAAAAGTTTATGGCAGAATGTTTGGTTTTCTAGAAAAATAAAGTTGAAACAATTAAGACCCCAGGTCTTCTTCAACCTTTATCCATTCCAAGTCAACGTTGGGAGGAGATTTCAATGGATTTTATCATAGGTTTACCTAATTCTAAAGGAAAGAGTTTTGTCATGGTGGTAGTTGATAGAATTACCATGTATGCACACTTTTATTCGTTATCTCATCCATTTAAAGCAAGTACAATTGCTAGTGCATTTATGGAAAAAATTCAAAAGCTACATGGAAACCCGAAGATTATTGTAAGTGACAGAGATCACATTTTTATAGGAAATTTTTGGACATAATTACTTTCTTGTTTGGATACTCAAATAGCTCATATCCCATCTTATCATCCTCAATCCGATGGTCAAACTGAGATAGTGAATAAATGTTTGGAAGGATATCTTTAGTGTTTTGTATCTGAGAAGCAGACACAATGGGTCAAGTGGTTACCTCTCGCTGAATGGTGGTATAACAGTGAATACTTCCATAATGCAGCAAAAATCACCCCATTTATGGCACTTTATGGTATCATCCACCATCCATCACATCTTCTTTAAGGGAAAATTATAGGGTTCAAGCAGTGGAAGATCACATCGAGCATCATCAAGAAGTTCTCCAACTCTTAAAGGATAACCTAAATTTGGCACCAAATCGAATTTAACAACAGGCATATCAACATCGCAGCGAGAGAAATTTTGATGTAGTATACTAGGTATTTTTACAGCTACAACCATACAAAAAAATGTCCCTCAAGCAAGCTAAGAAGGATAATAAATTATCGCCAAAGTACTATGGTCCTTACAAGGTGTTGCAAAAGATTGGTACTATGGCATACAAATTGGAGCTTCCGGCTTCGTCGTGAGTGCATCCAATTTTCCATGTTTCATGCTTAAAGAAGGTTATAGGGGACAAAATTCCAGTTCAAACAATATTGCCAGAACTTGATGAGGAAGGAAAGACCATATTGGAGCCTGAAGCAGCCACGGAAACAAGAAATCGAAAACTACAAAATTGATCATTTTCAGAGTATCTCATCAAATGGAAGAACCTACCCACTGAAGATTCTATATGGGAGGATGAAAATTTTATACAGAAGCACTTGGAGCTACTCAAGCGTTGAGGACAACACTTTTTTGAAGGATAGGATCATGTTAGGTCCTTATATTGCTAGTACAGTCCCTTATTTTTGTTAGTGTAACCCCCTTATTCTTATTGTTGTACCCTTGTAACCCCCATATTGTTATTATTTTTCCCTTACATTATTATTGTTAGGTCAGATAGGATTACATTATGGCCCCATGGACTCCTATATAGAGAAAGGAGGTTTGGTGATTTGTATCATTCAAGAATTGTTCATTTATATAATTTATTGGAGGTTTCCCCCTCGAAGTGGTTGATTTCTAAGGCTTTGATCTCTCTTTTCTTATATTTTTGGAGATGGTTTCATAACATGCTCCAGGTGACCAAACCACAAATCTTTGGCTTCACCATAAAGATGAAGTGCTACAATTTGAACAACCTCTCTTTGAGCTATAGGTTGTAGACTGAAGAATGCATCTAAATCCTTCCTCAAAGCCTTAACAATGCTTCAGGAAGATCCATCATATGTAGGAAAATAGAATCTATTGTGCCTCTTTCTTCTATTGCTGCTATACGATCCTATTTCTTCTTTTATTTGGAAGAATTTTTGGAGAGTTAGACTCTCCTTGAATTCTCTAGACTATTATTTGTACTCTTCAAGATACATACTAAGAGTCTCATGAGTCTCAGGTTCTCTTCCTTCTTCATGACTATACCATTCACCTTCTTCAAAGAAAGTGGGCATAGTATATCTATGATTCTCTAGTCTTATTTGTTGCTGATAGGAAGTGCTTGGACCTCCCTCGTCAAATATTCTTCTTGGATCCTCCTTTTTCCTTTCACCATTCATTTGATTGACCTCTTTGGAGAGATCCTAAATGGATCCAAATAGAAAGTGGAAAAACTACAATCCTCCTTCATGATAGATCTCATCTATATGCTTCTTCTTTTAATGAAAAATATGAAGTGTCCACAAGCTGAGCCAAAGATCATGCTCTGATACCACTGTAATATCCCAAAGGGAGAATGCGGTAATACGGAAACAAAATATAGGAACTACAGAAAAGCAAACAATAAATCTATATACACATGAGAATGAATAGAAATATATGAGCCTTATTATTATATAGGAGGTGAATAACAAGTACAACAGTGCTCAAAATATGACACACTAAAGCCAAACAAGTGGTTTAGAATGACCCTGAAATGGTCCCACAAGAGGGACTCCGTAACTGCTGAACTCCTGGAAGGTAAGTTGCATTATCTCCACTGCAACTGTTAGTAATGCAACTGTTAGAAAGATATAAAATCATATCTAGGCAGTATAGGAGCTTCGATGATGTTGAAAATAGAGTTCTGGGCTCTATGATGGATACCCAAGATAACCCAAAAAGGATTTTCCAGATCTATCAATATTGGAAAATCACCCTCTTAGGGATTGCATATATACACTACTGGGTATGCATAAATACTGCATAATATGATGATATGATGGCAGTAATGAAGTACAATTAGATCTATGCAAAAAAGGTTGATTCCTTCACTAGATCCTTGGGCTAAAAGCTCAAGATCTAGCTCCTTCAATCTCCTCCAATAAAATAGTTGTTGGATGAACAAAAACTTTAGAAAATTGTGCTATAAGAGAGGGAGGCTCAATATCCTACTGCTATATATGTCAATACATCCCCTGAATGATGGAAACAATATATCCAATGTGAGTATATGATCCCTCATAGGATTTCTAGCTAAGATACTGGAAACTTCCTTCCTCTAATAGATCTACAGGACTGGACTACGCAATCCTTGAAGGGATTGCTGTTGTATGGAGGTAAAACCCAATGGCTCAAATTTCAGATATAGATTTACTACTCCTGGAAGGCTAAAAGTGAAGAAGAATTGGTAGGATGAATCCTCCATCGGTTTCCTAGAAAAATGCTAGAAACAACCTGTTGAAGATGGCATCACTGCCTGATAAGGAATAGAGCTGAATAGAAGACCTTCGAAAAGCAGGCACACGTGCCCTCTATGGGTAAGGGTGGGATTTCTGCTCGGGAATAACCTATGCTAAACAACACTACAGACTTATCTAAATAGCATAAGAATGCATGGAATTGTCACCTGACAAATCCAGATCTAAACAGATCAAGAATAATTCGAGTATCGAAATTTCCCTTCTATTGTGCATTCACCTCCATTATATAGAAGTTGAGCCTTCCATAGCCTAAAACCTCTCCATAACTGTTTTTTTCATGTGGACACAAGTATCCATGTTTGACTACACTATTTCTCCATGTCCTCCATCATGTTCACATGGGGTGATCACACTCTCCATCATGTTTGCATTAAATGCATCACTTCCTCCACTAACTTATCATAAGCACTTTATTATCTTACTTTGAATGAACTATGCTCTTAGTTGACCTTATCAAATGTCCTCGTGATTTTTCATTTAAGATCCATGATCTTATTTGACTATTTCATCCTCCATGATCTATATCATAAATGAGACATGATCTCCATTAATGGAGTGGCTCCACTACTCCATGTTTTATATCTATATCTGAAATATCTTCATACACACATCAAAAGTGGATTTTATTCATATTCGAGGATTATGGGTCCCTCCACCCTTTTATTTACTTAATTACTTAAGTTTATTAGAACTCTAATATTCCAAATAAACATGTGAAAATTTTGCAATATTACAATCAGTGTTGGTTGTAATATTGTGTGATGGAATCGTAGGTAAAATAAGTGAACTTGCTTTATTCATTTTATAGTTTCAACATGGCCCCATTACGTGAATCAGTAACTTAGAGGAACTTAGAGGGACAAGACAATAGAAATATGACCCTTTGATGGTGAGTCACTGAGCAATATTGAAACTTGGCACTGAGTAATATCAAAATTTTGTTGGCGCTATCATGTTATATAACGTTGAAATTTTTTAATGTGTAAGGATGACTTTGTTGCAGGACAATGCTACATAAACAACTTGTTTGGAAATTTTAATATCCATTCATATTGTATAAAGTAATTGTTGTTTAGGTTGCATCAGACATGTAATATAAGTTTGGGTGACCTGAATACATCTGCCTTTACTTCTTAGGAACACAAGGTTTCACATTTCCTTTTGGATTTCCTATCAAATAGAGAGAAATATTTTCGTTTATATTTAATCTTTTATTTATGGTTTCAATTATGAAGGACTGGTTCCCTTAGTTATTTTTTTGTGATTTTATAAAAGATCATCACTCTAAAATATACCTAGTTAGAAAGCAGTGATATTAAAGAAGAAAATATATTGTATGAATTATAAATGGGCGGACATACGAATCAAATCCAAAAAACTTAATTGAAAGAAATGTTCAGATCTCCCTCCTTAGTCATCTCCTCTTCACTAAAGTAGATATCAACAACGTAGTTATGGATGACATCTATTGGGTCATAGGTGCATATTTAGAACATTGGAGTTCTTCCCCTTAGAGTCTTAGTCTCAAGAGGTTCTTCAATTATGAACACTTCATGTATATTGAAGATGGTCTCATTGTTTGTCCTGGTCATTGTTTTTGGGACTACTTTCTCCCCGCCAGCTAAACATACACTCGAAGAAGGTGCATCTTGGGAGTGCCCCTGCATCAGCTCCTCTTCACTAAAGAAGGGGAGATTACATGAGAATATACAAGTGATTGGCTATTCAGATGCCACAATAGCTACTCCATTCAACACATGCAAAGGCAATATAACTTAGATGTTGATGGAAAGTATCAGATAGAAACAAATATCCCAGATGTTAGTTTTCTCACAACAATTAATTCACATTTTGCATATTGGTATGACTTTGTGGTGAAGTTCCCAGTTTCTAAAAAAATGAAAAGTAATATAACAACATAAAATACACTACCAAAATTTAATCTAGCCAATGGCTTCATCATATTACTCATGCCAAGAATTGGATTTTTCATACTAGACTAGTAATAGTTAGGTTTTAAATTTCAACCTGATTATTTCAGACACCATATGAGAAATAGTAGGCTGGGACTGAGAAAATAATCTGGAGACATCATGGCATTATGGTATGGTGTCCTTGTAATAGGAGACCATGTTGGTGACATGCCAAAGTTTAAACCTTCCATATAGTTGGGTATCTGGAGTGAAATTGCTTGTTGTAGCATCTGTTCATTCAAATAAAAGGTAGAGTTACTAGTACCAATAGGAGAAAATTGCACAAGCATGTTGTCTTATGTAACACCATTGAGAGTGCCTTCTTCAGTGAATGCATCGGCATCCAAAATCCTGATATCCACAGTCTCCTCAAATGAAAATATCATCATTGGTCATGTGTCATTAGGACTGTTACCATGTCGAGTAATAGCCATCAAATGACCTTGATATGTCATTGTGTCAGATAAAATTGTTAGATGCTTGTAATTCAAATATTAGCCATCAAAATATATCACAACTAGAATCTCATCGAGAAGAGCCTTCCTAATAGCCTCAATTCCAAGCACTTCAACAACGTCAATCAAGTGATTACTAGTTTTCCTAGTAGCATCCATATCTTCATCGCACATCACATCTAACATATTGACATCTTCTGTGACTAGTATCCATTCTGTCTCAATCCGAAATCCATCATTCTCATCAAACTTGTTGAGTTTTTGAGACTTGATAAACACTTTATTGATATCTGGTATTCCCTTAGAGCCATTTCTGTAAGCATGTTACTTTCAAATTTTTTCAAAAACACATCATCTTAAGAATTTTCGTTTTGTACCTCTCCTTTAGGAACTTCTTCATTCATAATACATAAGCATAGAATACATTTTTCTATTTATCATCATTAAAAATTCATCTCAAATCATCATCAAACTCAAGGTTAATATTTTCTGCAATGTTTTCCATACTAAGTTTTTTATCAACCATCATCTCTCTGTTCAATTTTATATGGAGCAGCCATAGAGATATTTTTTCTAGTGTAATATCCTCATCTGGAATTTCATTATAGGATTTGAAAAAGTCAACATCCTCCTCAATGATAGTATTCATTGGATTTGTATCATACCACACTTCAGTATCCTCTATAACACTTCTCAAGGTTTTGTACTCTAAATCACACTTCATATTTTTGGCTATTTCCTTTGTCATGTTAACCTCGAGTTTTAGGTAAATAGACAGTGATGTCATTTTAATGTTCTTTGCCACATTTATGATTTCCCTCAAACTTGGGACACCAAGAGTAACATTTTTTGCACTGACATCAACATAATGGAAAGTATTCACTATCACCTGAGTAGCTGGTTCACCAATGGATGGTGGTGCAACACAACCAATCTTCTCACCTGGAGCAACTAAGGATTGTAGAAAACAAGATTCTATCTCACCAATTAACCATTCAAGTGCTTCCCTTTTAAAGTGGTAATCCTTCAACACACGCTTACTAGAAAATTTACTTCGAATCAGAATGTTGAAAAATAGAGTGGCATTATTCTGTGCTTCAATACTCATGGGGTCATCACCGGGAACAACCATAAGTCTTTCTTGAAGCCTATCAATTTCTTATAAAATCTCCATGGGATGAATATCTAATGGTTTTCTCATACAATTTTGAATGTTTGTTGGTTGTTTCAGGTGAGCCTCTTAAGATTTACAGGTAGAGGCCACGTCTTATCTCCAGTGGTTACAATCTTTGTACCTAGTTGTCATCTATCCGACTCTAGTTTCTGCATTTCTGCATGAAAAAAATTCTGGAACTCCTAGATTTTTTTCAAATCTTCTACATGGTCTGGTAACATGTAACTAGGATTCAAAATTTCTTGATCAAGTTCATATTTATAAGCATTTTTGAAATCCTTCTTTTTCATCTTCATAGAATCAAGGTTTTGTGACCAAATCCAAACTGCATCCATACCATCTTCACCATATAGAAATTGAATAACATCACCAAGTGAGTTCCAGATAGTCCCGTCATATTTAAATATGATATCCTTCGTTGATTTTATAAGATGCCTTTGTATGCACCCTATACCTGAATTATTCACAGTAGTATCTATCAAACCTTATTTTCCTCCCATTGCGTGGAAAAATAACTACTATGGAGCTAGGCCATGAAGATAAGAGTTATCCACAAATCCATGAATTTCAGGACCTTTATCATCCCTTAAAAAATTGGGAAGAGTTATACCATCAAATACATATGGAATTCATTTTTCTTCCACATTTTTTTGTCCCACACAAGCAGTCATCTATGATATGTTAGTAAAACTTCCTTTTGACCCAGCTGTAACCATTTCCTTTAAATTATTAATCTCAGATAAAAAAAATTGAGCACTACTTCTTGCATCATCACGGGCCTTGCTCAACACGAACATTAGAAAAATAAGTTACACTACTAAGAGGTAGCAAATAATAAATCCCGAAGAAGAAAGACTATGTAATAGATTCCAGAATATAGAGACTATGTAATAGATTCAAGAGTACATACCTGATTGACTTTGTTTTCAAAGGACTCCATCATTGTACGACTAGGTTCTGCCTCAAATTTTGATTCATGATCAACCTTAATAAGCTATTTGACTTCATTCTTTTTTGTATTTATCGTGTTATTGATAAACTCCATGATTGGGAATTATGTCTCCTATACCAATACTAAAACCCTGTTGTAGTAGTCAGTAGTTAACGAGCCATTGTGTGAGACCTAAAAACTTACAAGCAACATCTGGACCGACCTCCTCCCTGCGAAACACAGAATATAGGCCTATGAATTATACATACCAAGAAAGATAGGATTATGAATTATACATACAAGGAATAATATATCTCTTGGCAGGTAGATATTAGATATTAAATATAAAACATTATGTAGTATGTTACAGATTAGATCATTATCTTTTCATTTTTTCATTTCATCCATTGGATTAAAAAAAAATGATATTTAATAGATAGGATGAAAATGTAGTAAGCCATGCGTTATGCTAAGTATTTACTGATGATCACTAAAAATGTCATTATAAAACTTGAACCAAAATATTTTTGAATATAAATTATTTTTTCTATAGTTTTAAGTTATTTTCCTTTTTTGAGATGTGTCATAAATGTTATCCTATATGAAAAAAATACATAGAAGTAACTAAAAATTAAAAGTGAACATAAAGGCATACTCAATCACGAATAATTCCTCTACAAAAATATTTCTGAATATATAATACATTTTCTATATTTTCAGGTTATTTTCCTTTTTTTGAGATGGCTCATAGATGGTATATTATATGAAAACAATACAACAAAGTAACCCAAAAATTAAAATTGAACATAAGTACATACTAGATCACATGAATAAGGCCTCCAGAAGAAGTTCCAAGGGTTTTTTTCCAAAGAGTTCCTGAGATCATTTCTCCTTTCTCAATATGTACAACAATATCTCCTGGAGTGGTAAATCCTAATTCAGACTTTGAATGTCATGCAACATGTCTTATAAGGTTAATATGCCTTGGAATTATGAGATTAAATACTTTCTTGCTGGTCCAAATTGGCCTTGGATTCAAAATCGTTGGAACATGTATTTTTCCATCGAATTCCTCTCACCACATTAAAATATTCATAAATACATCCTCCCCAAACAAAAAAGAGATTGTTGTTGAGAATTTTAGAGAAAAACTTATGTAAAAATTTTTACCTCTGATTTAAAGTGGATACTCTACCTATCATGCAAGAGAAAAATTGTCATGGTAAGCTAACTTTTTAAACATGAAAAACATAAGGATATGTCCATAGAATTCCTCTTATACTTACCTATTCTATGAATGTGTCTCCTTTATTCACCTTCTGACAACCCAAAAGTGTGCCTTGGACAATACCCATAATTGGCCTATTCGAATGAGGGGAGATAATGCACTTTGGCACCATCATTAGTTCCAATAATTCTACTGTTAAGTCCCTATATTACCAGTATAGTCCCTTATTGTTGTTAGTGTAACCCCCTTATTGTTATTATTGTACCCCTGTAACCCCCATATTGTTATTATTGTGCCCTTAAATTATTATTGTTAGGTCAGCTAGGATTACATTGTGGCCCACTAGGATTACATTGTGGCCCCATGGACTCCTATATATAGAAACGAGGTTTTTTAATTTGTATCATCCAAGAATTGTTCATTCATGTGATGTATTGGAGGTTTCCCCCTTGAAGTGGCTTATCTCTAAGGTGTTGATATCTATTTTCTTCTATTTTTGGAGATGTTTTCACAACATTTGGTATTAGAGCTTTGGGATTCTAGGGTTTCGCTGCTCCAAACATGTCATTGTGGCATTGTCGCTATAACGTTTTATCTACGAAGTTTCAGAAGTTGAAATTTTTAGAGTGCGAAGCCAGAATCTTGAGGAACATCTTCGAAAAATTTTAGAGCTTGGTTCGCAATATTTTAGAAGATATGATCTGTGGAAGGTAGGTCATTTTGCAGGCTCCTGAATTTAACCTAAATAGGTCATCGTGGAATTTTCTCTATAAATTTGTTTATACGAAGTCTCAGAAGCTGAAATTTTTAGAGTGCAAAGCCGAAATCCTGAGGAACATCTTCGCAAAATTTCAGATCTTGGTTCGCAATATTGGCAGAGATATGATCTGTGGAAGTTAGGGTGTTTTTCAGGCTTCTAAATTTCATCTCAAAGAGGTGATCATGGGAAAATCTTTATAACTCTCTCTCTGAGCATCAGATTGGAATGTTGTAAAAAGTGACCATAATTAACGGACTTTGGTGTTATGTCTATCAATTTTAGAGCCAAAGGAGGAAACAGTGACATGTGGCAAGTCGTACAGGTTCGCTCTACTGAACCAGTCCATAATTGGTTCATTGTGGGAGATTGGACATAAATTTGTCATGAAGAATCAAAATTAGATCAGACCTGTGGCATTTGAAAGAAGCTTCAGAGGGCTACTACAGTGCTAAATTTTAGATATTGAGGATCCACAATTATAGATATAATTCAATTTCAATATCAAGCTCCTCAAAATCAAGTAAAAGGTATGCATTTTTTTTTCCAAATTGCATAAGTCTTGTTTTAAGAATCAAGTTGAATTGAATCCAAGGGCATATTGTAGAATAGATATCAGTATTGGATTCTAAATTGGCCCCAAAAAATAATTCAACACCCATTAAGCCTTTAGAAGGCTCTACTATGACTCACGATGACGAAGAATGGCAACATGACATATCAAAATTACAAGAGCAAGTGCAACAAATTTTTCTCTCGCAAAGAGAAACAAAAAATGACATGGAAGTTTTGAAGAAAGGCGTGGAAACTAAGATGGATGGTTTGAAGAAAGGCGTGGAATCTAAGATGGATGGTTTAAAGAATGGCATGGATGGCATGGAAGTTGGCATGGAATCTAAGATTGATGTCATGGAAGCTAAGATCGATGAAAAAATGGAAAACATGAAGAAGGATCTAAAAGCAGACATGGATGGTTTGAAAATTTTTATAGAAGAAATGATTCCTAATGGTTGAAAGATAGTAGATGAAACTCATGATGAGAACAAAATAAATGTTAATCATGATTTCATAAACTCTAATGTTGGAAGGAAGAACCACCATATTCCAAAAATGGATATGAGGAAATTTGATGGAAAGAATCCTGTAACATGGATACTACAGATGGAGCAATATTTTGATCTCAATAATGTGAAAAACACACAAAAGGTATGCATCGCAACTTTACATTTAGAAAAAAATACATTTGTATGGTATCGATGGCTTTGCTCCCATAAAAAAATTGTCACTTGGTCAAATTTTACGGAGGAAATGATAGCACATTATGAGGATACAAAGAGAAACACCTTCTTTAGTCAATTGATAAATCTCAAATAAAAGTGCCCAGTGGGGGAGCACATTGAGGACTTCCAAAAATTGAATATAAGGGTAACTGATATTCCAGAGGAACACATGATTAATCTCTTCATAGGTACTTTAAAGGATAACATCCAACATGAAGTTCATTTTTTGGAACCTGATTCATTGGAGAAGGAATTTAGGTTGGCAAGAAAAACAAAATGTAAAATTATGGCGACAAGGAAACCTAGCACTCACTTATATAAAGAGGGAAGTGTTGCTACTCCTAGATTTCCACAACCTACAAGGTTGACACCACAACAATTGGAATAAAAACGAGAAGAAGGGCTTTGCTACAGTTGTGATAGAAAATACACTAAAGGTCATAAGTGTGCTGAGAAGAAATTATTTTACATAGATTGCGAAGAGGAAGAAGAAAATGAACAAGAATTTTCAAAAGAAGAGGGTATACACTAGGAACCAACCTTAGAAGAGGAATAAATTGAGTCCGACCATATCATGTAATGCATTGGTAGGAATTACCACTCCTCAAACTCTTAATATAGAAGGACATATCAAGAAGAAAAAGGTAGTAGTGTTGATTGATTTAGGTAGTACCCATAATTTTATTCATTGTAAGGTAGCCAAGGAATTGAATTGTTTCCTATACCCAACACCAGAATGTCAAGTGATGGTTGCAAATGGAGGAACTATAAATTTCTCTAGAAAATGCCATAATATGAAGCTAACCATGGGGGAATATGTATTGAATAGTCCAATGCTTTCCATTCCTATGGGAGGTGCTGATGTTGTACTAGGAGTACAATGGTTACAATCTTTGGGGACGGTAGCTTTTAATTTTCAAGAACTTTTCTTGAAATTTTTTTCAGAAGGTAAGGAAGTTGAATTACAGGGTATTGCAGGGAAGCCGGGAAAGATAATAAGCTCTAATGTCATGACAAAGCTTCTAAAGAAAGAACAACGAGGCGTAATTGCACAATTATGCTCACTAGAAGTTCCAACATCAAAATCATCTATTTCTGAAGATCTCCAACAAGTCTTGGACAATCATTCCAAGGTGTTTGAAAATCCCAAAGGACTCCCACCTATTCGTGATCATGATCATGCTATTCATTTGATTCCAGGAAGTGTTCCTCCAAACATTAGGCCTTATAGATATACTTATGTCCAAAAGAGCGAAATTAAACGTATGATTGCAGAAATGTTAGAGGCAGGTATAATTCAACCTAGTCAAAGTTCTTTCTCTGCTCCTGTAGTATTGGTACACAAGAAGGATGGATCATGGCGAATGTGTCCAGATTATAGAGAGCTCAATAAGCTCACCATTAAAGACAAATTTCCCATTCCTGTGATTGATGAATTATTGGATGAATTACATGGAGCAATTTATTTTACTAAGTTGGATCTTCGTTCAGGATATCATCAAATTAGAATGAAGACTGAAGATATTCCAAAAACAACATTTCGAACTCATGAGGGTCATTATGAGTTTTTGGTCATGCCTTTTAGCCTTACCAATGCACCTTCTACATTTCAAGGGTTGATGAATTCCATTTTCAAACCCTTCCTTAGAAAATTTGTGCTAGTATTTTTTGATGATATACTAATCTACATTAGGTCTTGGAAGGATCATGTTGAACATGTTGACAGGGTGCTCAAACTATTGCAGGAGAAACAATTATATGCAAAAACATCCAAATGTTTCTTTGGAGTACAAGAGGTGGAATATCTGGGTCATATTGTATCTCATGGGGGTGTTAAGGTAGACCCTAACAAAATTAAAGCCATTAAGGAATGGAAAGTCCCCACAATCATAAAGTAGTTGCGCGGATTTCTCAGGTTAACAGGGTATTATCGCAAGTTTGTTAAGAATTATGGGAGAATAGCAGCACCTCTAACAACATTATTGAAGAAAGATGCATTTTCATGGACTCCTGAAGCAACTAAGGCCTTTGAACATCTTAAGGAGGCAATGTGCCTAGCACCGGTCTTAGCTACACCAGACTTCACAAAAACCTTTATTGTGGAATGTGATGCCTCAGGAAATGGAATTGGTGCAGTTTTAATGCAGGAAGGAATACCCATTTCTTTTGAAAGTCGTCCAATCAAAGGAAAGTATTTACAGAAACCTATTTATGAGAAGGAAATGTTAGCAATACTACATGCACTAAAGAAATGGCGAACTTACCTAAGGGGAAGACACTTCAAGGTAAAAACTGATCATGATAGTCTTAAACACTTTTTGGAACAAAGACTATCGTCAGAAGAACAGCAAAAATGGGTCACAAAGATGTTGGGTTATGACTTTGACATAATCTACAAAAAAGGAAAGCTGAATGTTGTTGCAGATGCACTCTCAAGAAAGAATGAAGAGGTGGAAGCATTGCTTTGTGCCATTTCTATTATCAAACCAGATTGGATAACTGAAGCAAGAGATGAATGGAAGAAGGACAAAGATGTATGGATACTCATTCAAAAGTTGCAGCAAGATCCTAGTACATCTGATACATTTAGTTGGAAAAATGATTCCTTATGGTACAAAGATCGCGTATATCTTTGTAAGAATTCCCAACTAAAACAAAATATTCTTTTGGAATTGCACACTTCTCCTTTAGGAGGACAATCAGTATTTTTAAAAACTTACCACAGGGTGAAGAAATAATTTTTTTGGGATGGACTTGAATCAGATATTCAAAATTTTGTGGCGGAATTTTTTGTTTTCCAGCAGAATAAAGTTGAGACAATTAAGACCTCGGGTCTTCTACAACCTTTATCCATTCCAAGCCAATGTTGGGAGGAGATTTCAATGGATTTTATCACATGTTTACCTAATTATAAAGGAAAGAGTGTCATCATGGAGGTAGTTGATATACTTACCAATTATGCACACTTTTATGCATTATCTCATCCATTTAAAGATAGTACAGTTGCTACTACATTTATGGAAACAATTCAAAAGCTACATGGAAACCCAAAGGTTATTGTGATGAATAGAGATCTCATTTTTACTGGAAATTTTTGGACGAAGTTATTTTATTGTTTGGGTACTCAATTAGCTCGTAGCTCATCTTATCATCCTCAATCCGATGGTCAAATTGAGATAGCAAATAAATGTTTGGAAGGATATCTTTGTTGTTTTTTATCTAATAAACAAACACAATTGGTCAAGTGGTTACCTCTAGCTGAATGGTTGTACAACACTTCCTTCCATACTACAACAAAAATGACCCCATTTGTGGCACTTTATGGATATCATCCACCATCCATCACTTCATCTTTAAGATAAAATTCGAAGGTTCAAGCAGTGGAAGATCACATCGAGCATCAACAAGAAGTTCTCCAACTCTTAAAGGATAACTTGAATTTGTCACAAAATCGAATGAAACAATAAGCAGATCAACATCACAAGGAGAGAAGTTTTGATGTAAGAGACTGGGTATTTTTATGGCTACAACCATACAAACAAATTTCCGTCAAGCAAGCTAAGAAGGATAATAAATTATTGCCAAATTACTATGGTCCTTACAAGGTGTTGCAAAAGATTGGTACTATGGAATACAAATTGGAGCTTCTTGCTTCTTCACGAGTGCATCCAATTTTCCATGTTTCATGCTTAAAGAAGGTTATAGGTGAAAATATTCCAGTTCAAACAATATTTCCCGAACTTGATGAGGAAGGAAAAATCATATAGGAACCTGAAGCGGTCACGAAAACAAGAAATCGACAGCTATGAAATCGATCAATTTTAGAGTATCTCATCAAGTGGAAGAACTTACCCACTGAAGATTCTACATGGGAGGATGAGAATTTTATACAGAAGCACCCAGAGCTACTCAGGTGTTGAGGACAACATTTTTTTGAAGGAGAGGGGCATGTTAGGTCCCTATATTACTAGTACAGTCCCTTATTGTTGTTAGTGTAACACCCTTATTGTTATTATTGCACCCCTGCAACCCTCATATTGTTATTATTTTTAGGTCGGCTAGGATTACATTGTGGCCCCATGGACTCTTATATATAGAAAGGAGGTTTTGTAATTTGTATCATCCAAGAATTGTTCATTCATTTAATGTATTGGAGGTTGCCCCCTCGAAGTGGCTTATTTATAAGGCATTGATATCTCTTTTCTTCTATTTTGGGAGTTGGTTTCACAACATCTGCTCCTATCTCAAATTACTAAGGTACGTGAATATTCACTTCACCTCCATCAAAATAATACTTATATGGTGATGTAACTGACAAGTTCAGTCGAAATGTTGAATATGGCATGATTTTGATCCGGTGCCCCATGATATAAATCTTATGGAGATTAGATTGTCGATTGAGAAGAACATATTCACCATCATTCAAATGCCTCTCCACCTATGAAGAACATGTCAAGGTAAGTATATCATTTAAGAATTTTAGGAAAAAAATGGAACATAATCTTATGCTGATTTTCAAAGTTATTTATATTGTAAGATGATTTTTTGGAAAACAATTGTCTTTTTGAATTTAGTTTGTGGAAATTTTTAGAGGGATACTCCACAGGGACATATAATCTTTAAGATAGGTGGAATTCCATCTAACAAAATAGATTCAAAAACACAATACTTTTCAAAAAAGTCATCTTACAAAAATAAAACAATCACGAAAATTGATACTACCTTATAACCCAAATCTAAATGATGGTCACTCCTCTTCTTCATGAAGCGAAGATCAAGCCTCTTGCCATCATCCCTGATAATGTATCTAGCACCAGTTTTCCATAAAGGAGGATGAGATCCATATTCAACAAGTTCTCTTAGTTTGACCCATGCACATAGAATTAGTGTAAGTTCTAAAAAAATGTCGGTGAAGCAGAAGAGTTTTAACTTTAAAGTGGATATCGATATCTTCATGATATTCATGTCACACTTGGCGATGTTATATAGATTCATAGTTTTTGGTTATGTCATATTTAGTGCAATACTCCAAGACACTCCTAACTCATCAATGTTGATATTTGGATCAGGAGTGATAACAATATGTGCAAAAAAATATACATGTTTCCCCTTTAAATTCCCTCTGATGCGGCCCTCCTTAGCCTTCAGTCTACTGTATATGGAATTAATACTTCATCCTGAATAATGAGTTTCGTGATGGGCACAACATTGAGCATTACTTCAGTTCATAAAACAAATTTAGAAACCAAATATATTAACTATATTAACATCAAACAAGATGAAGGAATATTTACCCTTGGCTAATCAGGGAGCTCATTATCAGAATAGGTAGCAACGTTGAATTGAAACATTTTAGAAAATTCTATAATAATATGTGTTGGAGCACCATTATTTTCTTTTTCTTCAAATTTTCATTATTTTTTATGATCGTAGCAAGCATATTTGTGAGATCATCGTACGAAATATCAGGAAAATGAATGTATTTATAACTTTTGAACATCCAACACAACATAAATACAAGAGTTATGTGATTTCTCTTGCCATATGTTTTCATTAATAAGTAGAGCTCATGAATGTTGCAAACCCATGTTTCATTCTTGACAAATTGGTTCTTGCTATTTTTTGTGGCCTGAAATATGTATATGTGAGCTCTTATAGGCTTCCTCGTTGTAGTTTATAGTCTATTTTTAGAATAAGTTACATAGAGATACTTGTCAAACAACTTGTGGTCAAGTGGTTAAATCAAACAATTTTTTTGTGTTAATACCTTGGTTGAAACTCCTAGAGAACATGTTGTTATGTCAATATAATGTGGCCAACAGAGCCATACTACATCTGAGACCAGGGGAAAGTCCTGGAGAGCTTCATGACACTTGGATGTAGTCCATCTCAGTGGGAGAGGCTAGGTGCAAATCCTGGCTGAAATTGGTGAAACATAATACCTTTTAGTAATGGAATCTAAGACAAGGATAGACCCACTTCCTTTACAAAGGGTCATTTACCAGCCCAAAGGTTGCAGAACTGACACAAAATTAGGAACAATAAAACCTATTACTTTTTTGTGCCACTGAAGGATTTCCAACAACGAGGGAGTTTTGTACATGAGGCCACATTGATTTAGTTTAATGTAAGAATACGATGCTTTAATAAACATAGAATAAAATTGGGCAAAGGGAAAAGTTTGAATCATATTTCGATAATCAGGTAATGAAGTACAGAATCAGTTTAGGTGTTCCCCAATAGATGATTGGGAAATATAATATAGTTCCATCGATCTGGCCAATTTTTTCTCATTAGATCACTAAGATTAGTGAAATTGTAATATATCAACCATGATGATCAGAAATTTATAGGTGGCTAGTGGAAATGTCTCAAGCCATGGTGAGAATGTGGGTGTCTGATAAGCGCAAATTTATATAATCGACAGGTAGAACGATTTCCTTTAATCAATCGAATGCTGAAATAAAAGTTTGAAAAATAAATTTGATATTTATGTCGAAACAACACATTAGATATATTTGATACAGTTCCATGTAAGAATACAATGCGTTAATATGCAGAAACTAAAATGGGTTCAAGGGAAATTTTGAATCATATTATGATAATCAATTAATGAAAAAATTAATTCACTGAGGTGCTCTGCATAAGGCATATTGAGAGAATATTTTATAGTGCTATCTCTAGCCAGACTCAATCGTCTGATCTGATGGAGGACACAAAGGATCTCAATACTTTAGCAGAAGAGCATGCCCTTATTGACTGGTTTGATGCATCAAAATTTGAAATTTTGGAAAGGATGTTATGTAAGAGGTGGAGATAATTAGACTATTAACCTCGTTGTTTTGATTAATCATAAATGTGATATTATTGTATTGACAGAGTTGATTTCAGAATTTGCAAGTGATCCAAAACAATGTGGCTTGGTATATTATCTAATTTTTGGAAGTTATTTGTTTTTTAAGTACTTAGAGTTTCATTTGAAATGGAAATCTTGTATTTTACGAGATGATTTGAGATTCTCCCCTAACATGGGTTATTTATGTTCATAGCCTGGTTGTTGGAAAGGTTTCAAATGCATTTCTTCTTATGAATAGTTAATTTAAATAACATATACTCTGATAAGGATGCAAATAGTCTTATCTTCAACATGAAGAGAGTGTACAAGATTTGTCAAACCATATCTAAATTTTTTTCTTCCACATCAATTGTATGAACCAAGTTTTTCATCTGTATTCTTGCATTTGATATGATTATTGTCTCTTATCTACTATGTGCATGTGGAAGTGCAACATTGCAGTATACATTTTGGCTAGATGGGAAATATGGATTTTTTTGAACAGATACTTTCAAATGCAAAGGTATTTTCTTGTTTAACCACCAATATATTGATGATTAATTTGGCTTAGATTTTTTTGTGTCTATGCTTAGAATCTTTGTTAAAACTCTACAATTTTCAGCTAGTCTTCCTAGATTGTAATTCTTGTAAAATGGATCTTAATTTCGTTGAAGGTATGAATTGAGACAATAAATGTTAGATTCTGTTATGTAGCTCTCATATAGCTTAGTATACATCATATTCCTACACATAGGAGAAAATTTCATGCATTTTGGCCACATTACATTCGTCAAACGTCAACGAATTTCAAATTTGTTTCCAGGTTCGATGAAGCTTGAGACATAGTTCTCACCCTTCAAAACATCCATTAAGGGAATTTTGAGGTCTAAAATGGGCCTCCTAAGGATATAATAAAATAATAGCTAAACCAATAAAATAATATTTATGAATTTTCAATTCACTTTTTGCACCACAATTCATGTAACCATAGTTAAATTCAATTCAAAAGTTGTACGAAAATAAAATTAATAAAAAATTTGTATTGATGTGATGATCAATAAGAATGAGCTTTTCAAGAAAAATCCATTATCATTGAACAACTAATGCATTTGTCCTTTGTACTTAAATAACTTAAAATAAAATATAAATATAAATTTATAAATTCTTAATTATAATATATGTTATTAATTAGAATTTATATTATTTAAATTGTATAATAACATGTAATTAATATACTATATAAATATAATATAATATAATAAATGTATAGGGATATACATTGTTTCTTTCAAGAAATATGAAATGACAATAATATATTTTTATTCAAAGAGTGTGAAATGACATTTATTATGAGTACTTTACTTTGACTTTAAAAGTACTTAGAGCACTACCATGGTTAACCATGAGGTTCTATCCACCATTGAGAATGTGACAAGTAAGTACTTTTAACTCAAGCAATGCCACCTTAACCATTAGAGATGATTTCATCCCCTAAAATGTGATTGGTTCTCATAAAGTGAATTTTGATTGTACATTTTTCTTAGGAGTCCCATTTTAGACATCAAAATTCCCCTAATGACTTTAAAACCATTATTCTGTTTTGTCAACCTTCAAGTGGCATTTGACTTAGTTTCGAGAAAGGATATATTCTAGAGACTCGAACGAATTAGAATTTCAAGGACTCTAATCACTACTACCATGCATTTGTATGAATTTTTTATTGATCATCTCCATACACTGCATAGACTATCAAATGTTAACAATGACATCATTGAGTTGAAGTAGGAGTGTCCTTCCTCTAAAAAATTGTTCAAGATACATCTTGATGAACTGCAACTCTTTACATAAGATCATATCAATCCTAGGGATGGTCTCTTCTTTCACCTGGTCCAATGGTGCCAAAAATAATTCCTATGGAATGAAAACCAAGAAATATATTTTCAGGCAGTAACAATTCCCAATTCTTTTACTAAAAACTAAGCTCATCATTAAGGTTCAGTAGTTACTCGGGTAGTTTTTTTCACTTCTTTAAAAAAATATGAAGGATTGCTATGGTTGCCCAGCACTATCTTAACTCTTGGTCACAAGATGAAATGTGAGACATTGTGATGATATAAGCATTGTATATACAAGGTGAGCCTCAGAGCTATACGAGTTACCACAGAAACCTAGAATCATATTTATGTTAAAATATTATTTTTCAGACTTTAGGTAGTCTTCATAGATGTAGTTATTCCTACTTCCACATATATGAATGTGTCAAAAATTCATCACCCCAAACAACAAGAGAAAATTTGAGCCACTATGAGTACTATGTGAGTCATTGAAGTAATGTGAGCCATTGAGGAGCAGAAATGAGCCACAATGCATTATAGTGAACCATGTTGACATCAAATGGAATTTATTAAACAATTGAGTATAATTGCAATTGATATGTGGAGAATAACGAGCCACCATATAATTGATCCATAGGGAAATATGTTGTGAGCCACAGTAATAAATTTTGAGCCATAGAAACATGTGCAATATGAGTAAAAAGATATGAGCGATCCTTAGACAAAATAGAAAGCTTCAAAAATATGACGAAGCCTCAGAATATAGACATGTGTGTCACTATATAAAATTCATTTCCCTAGAGGTTCTAATGATGCCATTGTGATGTCATTTTATATAATTTGATGCCAATAAATTATATTGTATAAAATTTGATACCACAAGAGTTGTAGTGATGCCATTGGGATTCCACCATATATAATTTTATGCCAATGAGTATAGTAATACAAACTTAACAAAGATTTGACGTGCTATAGGGTCTATGGAAGAAGATATAGTGTGATCCAAAAATAGATATGGGTCACTTCTCATTGTGTATGCTTATTTATTTAACCTGCATGTCATAGTACATCATGTTCAAGAAGAAGACTCTTCATTTTAGATCCACGAGAAGAGGAGGTTGTGTTAATTTTCAAAGGCAATCTGAGACATTGTGCGTGATGGTATTTTTTGCATTTCTTTTACAAATCAGTACCTAAGAGGACCGTAGGTTCATCATCCATCTGATCTGGAAAATAATTCTTGGTAGGGACGGGTGCACTGCATTCAAGGCTTAGGAAAATGGTTGGTGAGAGTGGGCATTTTTTAGGCAACCCTTATTCATTGAGTCCCATGAGTTCTTTCTGTCCAAATAGGAAATTACTCACATAATTTTTTTTTAATATTTATAGCTTTGGGGTTAGGTTATCTGAGGTCATTGGATTATTTGGGTAATTTGATTTGCAAATCCATTGGGAAATGGCTGGTAATTTGGGGGTTTTTTTGTTTTTTCACTTTCAGTTGGTATTTAGATAAGTTTTCAAATGTGTTGTAGGTTTGAATAAATGGAAAGGAATGATGTTGCTACATCATAGGCTAAGGCACATATAACCCAAGGAAAGGAGCTGACTAAGGTTGTTCACCATCAAGAAGTGGGCCACAGAGGTCTCTTCAGAGCGATGCCCTCTATCAGGTTTCTCTAACCCCTTTGACCTTCGAGTTTTTTCAGTAATTTTAGAAGAGAAAGTAATTGATGAGGTTGATTTTTTCCTGGTGAATTAATTCTAATTTCTATGTGATTATTGTAGTACATATTGGAAACGAGAGTGTACCCTTACGAGCTCAAGCCAATGAAAGAGCTCTGTGAAGTGACTGCCAAGAATCCCTGGTAAGCCCATCAACCTATCGATCTATATCCATTTTTCTTGAATTCTCAAATAAGTGGGTTTTTATAAGCTTTCATAGGCAGTTTTCACAGTGTGAAGAAACAGAGGATTGATTTTCTAGATTTTTAGAGGAACCTCATGACTACTTTTGCTAATGAGGGTATATTTCTGAGCCTCCTGCTGAATCCCATTAATGCCAAGAACACCATGGATATTAGGGTGTACACTGGATACTCTCTTCTCAACACAACCCTTTCATTTCCCGATGATGGAAAGGTATTAAGTCATCTCTAGATTCACTTTTCAATAGATTCCCATAAAATTTTGAATCCTAGTGGATTGGAGTTAATGGTGGGTTAATCTTTGGGTTAATGGTGGGAAGATGTCTCAATCCATTGTGAGAATGTGGGTGTCTAATAAGCACAAAATTATCTATGGTAAAGGTAGAACGATTTCCTTTAATCAATGGACTACTGAAATAAAAGTTTCAAAAAGAAACTTGACATTTATGTGGAACAACACACTAGATCTCTTTGATATAGTGTCATGTGATAATAGAATGCATTAATATGTAGATACTAATTTAAATGGGTTCAAGGGAAATTTTGAATCATATTATGATAATCAATTAATGAAAAATAATGAATTGTAAAATTCAAATTTGTTAAGGGTTTTGAACATATATCATTAATTAGAAGAATTGTTTCATGATCCCTATTTGCTACACTTTTTTCAGTTTCTACTTGCAGGTCCAGTCCCACTATTGCCAAGCCTTGTCATGGCATTTTAATTATTTCAATATGGTTACCTGATACATGTGTTAATATGTTTATAGAAGTCTTGCATGACAAATTTGTAGCATTAAAAGCCCAGTTGTTAATTCCCCCATTTATAAAACCGAAATTTTAGATGGAAATGTGAAGGAAATTATACCTCGGTGAAAGCATTGATATTACATAGCAAGAAACTTCATTTTTACGAACCAATATATATTTTTAAGCAGAATGAAGAATTACACTGGCTCTGGTTTCTCTCTCTATTTATGATTCTACCGAAGGCACACACACTAGATTTGTGTGCCATATACTCTCAACTTGGATTTGGATATTTTTTTGAAATCGATCTTGCCCTCTAATCATTCATTTATATTTTCCAGTTGATAATACCATGTCCACATAATCGCATATTATTTTCTTACCTAATTTCAATCGGTTCCAAGTTTGTGGCTAATCATATTTATGATTCATTGAGTTATCTGCATAAAACAATGGAACTTGCAAAATTTTAACATGGCGCACTCCTTTGCATCATTCCATCCAACCTTTCTCTTCTCAAAGATACTTCTAGGAGAAATTTTTTCTCTATTGCATAAAGTATGATAAATTCTATCAATGACACAAAATTTTATAGTTACATGGCTAAGGGGCTCTCACTGTGTCTCGTTCCCATCAATAGTGGCAGCATATCCTAGAGGGTTTAGAATCTTGAAGTTGTTTGTGTGATGATGAAAACAATGAAGACACACATGCATGCCAATATGGGACTTTAGAGTTTCCCTAGCGCTAAATCTCACTGGAGTGATACTTCCATATTCACGGTCCAATTTCTAAGAAGAAAATATTTTCTGGTAATGGTGGTCCTCTTTATGGGCTTGCAGTGAGTCAAAGCATTTGGATTCTATGTGATGCTAAATGACATCATAACTGAAGGAAATTTTTTGGCCTACACTAGTAAACATACCTTAGTAAGCCTTTTTTTAGGTTTGCATTGTGCATGGAACTCATGAGTTCATTATTGTTGCAGTTGTTTTATTGGAAATTTGTTCAAATTATTGGGTATGTTACAAAAGAAACACTTAAACAATCTGCTACAAAATCACGTTTTGGTTCCTCTGTCTCTAGATTTCTCCTTATAGGATTGTAGCATGTACATATTGTGTGTAATTGAGCACATCAAGACATAGTTACTGAATATGTTTTGCATTCAACATTTAAAGGAGGAAAATTAGAAGTACCCTCCCAAATGTTAATATTGGCACAAGAAAAAATGTCACACATTCAACTGATTGTAGATAGGTTAGATTCCTTGGTAGTGTACATGGAACTCATGGATTTAGTATTATGGCATGGTGGGGGTAGATACCTTGTAGTATTGAAATTATCACTATTTTCAAGCAAGCCCTACCATGCCTAGAAGGGAAAAAGCCCACATATGTTCTTTAGCCTATATAGAACAAGAAAATCAATAAGGAAGGAAAGGCTTCACTACCCTTATTTTTTACAGGTCCGCCTCTTTGAAAAAATTGGCAACGGGTTATAATGCATTTTATTCTTAACCTAGATTTTGAGTTACCCAATGTTTCGTGGCTAATTATTTTCACCCTGCCCCAACGAGGGCGGGAAGCAAGCGTCTTTGATGAAGCTAAACAAAGTTTAAGATTTTTTTTTTGGTCTACTTGCTTGGAGCGTCCAAATATAGACATTATTAAACGTCAGAAGAGCAATGCATTTTTTTGGTCTGTCTCCTTAAAACATCGAAATAGTGACACTATTAAGCGATGGAATAGCGATGCTATCTTATAAACTTCGGAATAGCGGTGATACTTTAAAAACGTCAGAAAAACATCGAAATAGCGATGCTAGCTTAAAAACATCGGAAGAGCGACGCTACCCTAAAATCTTCGCTCTTGCGACACTACCTAAAAAACATGACTCCTGCGACACTACCTAAAAACCTTGGAATAATGACACTACCCAAAAGTCATCGGAATAGTGACAATAAACAGTGCGATTGTAATATTTACCAAATTAAGACATGTGTCGTATCTAGGGTCACTCTACCGATTGTTATTAAAAGTGTTAGAATTACGATGGGACAGGAAACAACATTTTTCCAAACCTCAAAGTGTCACTGTTGGTGCAAGAGTGACATTTTGGCCCTCGGAAATTGGGCCAAATATGCTAGAGTCCAAATGGTGTGAGGTTTAATTGGGACTACACATTGGAGAGACCCCCTTTATTTTAGCACTATCAAGCACCATCAACATTCTAGTCCTAGAAGGAGGGCCAGATGACAAGTTGTTCCCATTAAGTCTATTTTGAATCTCTTATCTTGAATGTCTCATTTCCAAATCATACTCCTAGGGTTTTTTTACAATACTTCCATTTCTAAACCTTTAATCCCTGACGAACCTCTTTATCACTTGTCTCAATTAATGTTTGATGATGAGGGTGATATATCCATAATCAAGAAAATATTTCATCTGTTCAAATTTTGTGAATCTTATTAATTCAATTGTGAATATCTTGTTTGTGTGTTTTTCTTCCTCACTCTTCAGTGTCATGTTAATCAATGGCGTCACACCTTACCATTTTCTTCCATTAATTCATTTGAGAAATTTCTTAAGGATATTTATCAAGCCTTTGATAGGTATTCCTAGAAATATGTTTATAAAATGATTAATCAGCTATGAATGTAAGATAATGAATCAATTAAAAATATTTCTAATTTATTCCTTCACTTTTGATATGATATTAATAAAGGAGATAGAACTCAGGATTATTTAAAAAAACATTTCAATGTTTTGACCAAATCTCCTTGAAACAATATGAATCCAAACCCTTGGTCAACATTTCTCCCCCACATTAGAAAAAAAATCATCCCAAAAATGCCCATGAAAATTTCATGTAATTTACATGTCATTGTTGGCTCGAGGGGTCCTGACCCAGGTTAGGAGTTCAAGGTTTACCAAAAAACCCCTATACTACTGGCCCTTTCAGCAGTGACCTACTTGTGCAGGTCAAATTCTCACCCCAAGTAGTATGGGTGGGTGTTGGAACCAGGTTTCCGCACCTTGAGAAAGGATAGGTAAGGCAAGAAGATCTGTGTCCCGCCTCAAGATGTCTAGATCTTCTCAAGCAGGGCTTATAGGTCTCTTTTCGCATCCATGGGCGCAAGGTCAATTACACTATGGTGCTCAATAATAATATACTTCTAAAACTGTAGCCCGGGATTTCATAAAACAGAACAACACAGATCTAGATGTAGTAAAAACACTTACACAGAAATTTCGCAGTTGAATATAGAATACACATAATACATCAATTACCAATGATTCACATAAGCAGTACACATAGATTTAGTTCTCAAACAGCCTTTCTTAGTCATCAAATCATCAATTCTTTCTTACAATACCCGTCCCAACTTGCGCACACAACAACAGGGTCCGCACATAGCAGGACTTTGGATCTCTGCACACACAGCCAGCAGGAGTCCTTCCCCAAAAACCAAAACAGATTTACTAAACCACATTTCACATAAATATCTCTTCATTGCTCTACCTTATAATTCAAAATGTTCCTCTATTTATAACAATCTAGCCTAAACCTTCCTATGGTCTGCAAACCATGGTTTTCGGACCCTAGGTTTACCCTTTGACCCATTACAATGCCTTCAGGGCTTTGACCCACCCCAAACCGCTGTGCTAGACCAAATATAATAAAAAATATACAAAAATCAGACCAGTTTCGCAACTCGTAGGAGACCCTGTTCCAACATTCATATTATGTAAAAAAATCAAAATCCTTTAAATTTAAAAAGAGGTACATATAAATATTTTGGAGGGAAAAAGAAGAAAACTACTTTTAAAAAAAAAAAAATTGGCTTATCTAAATATATGTTTACTCAAATTCCAAGTTTGGATAGACATTGGATGCATAATTAAATTCCACGTCCAATGAGTACTCATTATGCATACTTCTAAGAAGACACACATTGATAAAAATTGCATATACATTAAAAAAACATGTTCAACACACTTTTTTAATCTATCTTTAATTTCTATCAATGCAGGTCTTCTCATAAGAATACATATTGTCTATTCATTGGATGTGGAATTTAATTATGCATCCAATGAGTGCAATCACTTGAAATTTTAGCAAACTTATAAGGATATAAGCCAAAAATAAAATAAAATGAGTAGTTTTTTTCTTTCCCTCAAAATTCATCACTCGTATTTTATTAATTTAACAATTATTTTAATATTTTTTCTTCGGATGCCAGTTTTAGGCTGAGATTTAGTCAAATTAATTTCATTAAACATGACATAATTGTAGCTTCAAATGAATAATCTACCACTCCTTTTATTCCTTCTCCTCCTTCTCTCAATATTGGTATTAGGAAAGTTGTAAATCAGATTTTCGGTCCATTCATCTGATATCTCAATTAAGAAAAATTTAAATGTAGGGTAAACAGAAATCCCTTTACTTTTCAATATGATATTAATACTCATAACTTCAATCACTACAAAGAAAATACCCTCTAGCAGAGGTTATAACAGAGGCTTTTAGTGTTATAAAATTGGCCAAAATTGTCAAAAAAACATTTGCTACAACATCCATTTTTAGGTAACAGATGTTTTGGTAGAGCTTCTAATGGAATTTCAACAGACCTAAAAAAATCTGGGCAGTCAAAGGTTGTTACAGATGTTTTTCTCATCGGTGCCCTAATCAGTTGTCAATGCACTGGTGCGTTTTACAGTGAACGCATTGGTACTGTAAACCTACCAAACATCAAGATGGAAAAAAAATTTAGGATGCCCCGGGGCATTTAGCAACATCCCAGTGCATTTCAGCCAGACAGTTGCCCTGGGGTAGTCGAAGGTGCATGCATCAGGCCATTAAGGTCCAAAATTTCACCGAGTGCACTGTAGGTGATACAATGCACTGGGTTGTTCTAATTGGTATTGGTATTTGTGTAGTGGCCATAGGTCATATCAATGCACCGATGTGTATTATTATAAAAATGCACCAGCACACAATATCTCACAAACACATTCAACGCTCTAATTGGTATTTGTATTTGTGTGGTGCCCATAAGTCGTAGAAACACATCAGTGTGCAGTCTAACATAAAGACACCAGTGCACAGTATCACACAAGTGCACCAAGAGTTCTAATTGGTATTGGTATTATGCAGTGCCCATTGGTTGAAGCACACTGCTGCGCCTTAGAATACAAACGCACCAGTGCATAGTAACTAACATGCACTGATGTTCATTTTGTATTTTTTAGAAACATCGACTTCTGATAGTGCAGTTATTGTGAGTTTTTTAAATTAATTATTCATCAAAAGTTGACACATATCTTATAATAGTATTTATATCAATTAATTTTTTATTAGTGCATTTGAATGTGATGTTTGGATTAATTTGTTATATCGTATCATAATTATTGTGACTTTTTAAAATTCATTATTCATCAAAAGTAGACACATATCTTATAATAGTATTGATATCAACTAAGTTTTTATTAGTGCATTTGAATGTGATGTTTGGATTAATTTGTTATATCATATCATCATATTTCACATCTCTTCAATATAATATTAATCATCTATATATTTAATCAGTAGTGTTACATTTGACAATGACAATGGAGAATGCAATATAATAAATTAGAACCTATTTAATTATATATATATATATATATATATATATATGAATAGGACACTCTTTGTCATACAAAATGGGATAGTTATTGGTATCCCACTATATTTCAATGGGGACATTATGTCCATTACATTAAACAAAATGTTTGATTTCACAAGAAAATATTTTTAAAAATACAATGCATTTCTTTGATATTCAAACATAATGGTCATTATTCTTCGCTTGAACTGATGTCACTACTCAAAATAATTCCATGAATTGGGTTATTTTGAGGAGTTTTTTGTTCATGATGTTGATTATTTTCTTCTTCTTCACCTTCCTTCTTCAAACATAAAAATAAACTATAATGAGTGTATATACATTGGTGAGAATAACGAAAATTGCAATATTAAATAATATACATCAATGTAAATAAAAAAAGAAATGACGTACCGTAGCAAGAATTGCATCATGAACTATATACATTCTTTCAAAGCTAAATTTCATGCCATCTTTCAACATTTCATTTGTTGGCATAGTTCCATACTTTGTTTCCTGCAAGTTTTATACCCCATAAAAAATCATATATTTAATATAAAAGATTCTTTTGTTCTATTAATTATTGACGGAGCTAAGTAAAACAAGATCGATAGATGCTTACAAATTCCACAATTAATTTTTGATATGCCAACATATACTGACAACCCATATTTCACCCAATGTAAATCAATTTTTCTGATAGTTCCCCTTTGTATGTTAGCACCTGTTTGAAGACATTCAATGATTATTGTTGTAAAAAAACTCAACATATAGAAAAATGAAATCTAGTTAAGTTTTTATAAGGAAGTAACAATCACTCACAAACTTAGATATCAACCCTCTTCTTCCTTGTCGTCATGTTTTATGTGTTGAATGGGTTCCATTTTATTTTATTTTCTGTGAGGAAATACTTGAAATTTAATATTTAATGCTAAAATGTTTATTTATTGTACCTAATCGAAAATTCAAAGATCACATATTACATTTGAAGCACGTTTTTGTTGAGATGGCTCCTCCTCCGATGCAATTATGTCCATTTCTTTGACCATCTCCTAGTACACCTTTTTGGACATTCCTACTGGCATATTTTTTATATCACCTCGTTCATCCTTTGAGATTTTTATAATCTTCCTGAAAATGTAATGTGACAATAAACTACTTAATTTCTATATTTATATATGAAAAGTAAATATAACAAAAGTGATATTTATAAATGATTATTTTATATTAATATATATATATATATATATATATATATATATATATAATTATAGAAAAAAATTTAAAGGAATATTACTTTTTCATTCCTTCTTTTTTGTTGTTCTACATTTTTTCTATTACAAGTCTGACATGTCTCATTCACCAATTCTCTATAAACTCATCCTGTAGTTTAGATAAAATTTGGTTCTTCGAATCATTCGATTTATTTTTGCATTGTAATTGGAAAGAACGTCTATAAATTCATTCCACTAGATCCCTCAAAGTTTTGTAAAGGTGTTCCCCCTTTCGTTAACCTCCAGCACCACTCTAGATGAGCTAAGGAGAAATTCATTTTCATTTGCATGTTCAATTATTTTTCTTTTCTTAAAACAAAATTCCTTTTATGAGTTGTTGGTACCTGCAGAAAATTAAACATATGTGAATTCATATATTGTTTAGAACATGTTATCTAATATTATTAAGTATACTATTAATGAAAATTTTAAAAAGAAACTCATATTGTTTCAATAGTATTTTTTCATTCAACTAATTCATCCTTTTGCAATTTTTCCATCAAGATTTAATTCTCTTTTGGTCCTAGATCAGAAATAATATTATCGAGCTTCATCATTTTGTGTCTCTGCATGATACACAGTAAAGAATACATATTAGTTAAACTTACATATAGCTCAAAAATATTACTTTTTGTGAAGAATTTACAAAGAACTTGCCTTTTTTTCTTTTCTTGATGTGCTATGAGTATTTTAGTTACTTGATCTCTTGTCAACCATTTCTTTATCAATATGAAACCTGTAACATACCATTCATTAATATATTTGATACATAAATCATAAAATTTTCTGGTAAAAAAAAAAAAATCAAGAAAACGGTGCGTCTTTAATGATGTACGCATGGACGTCAGTTCTGCGTGTTCTTATAAATGCACTGCCAAAATAGTAGAAACATCGTATGTTTCTCTCTATAAACAAGGAGAACCAGTTCGTTATATGTTAAATAGCATGCCAATTAACACAGACAAATTAATAAAAATTCTCTAGTGTTAGTTTTTGTAGCATATGTTGTCGTGGAGGGGGCGATGCAACATATTATTATAAATGCACTGCGAAAACAGGGGACCATTATATGATGCTCTCTGTCAACAAGGAGACCTGATGCATTATATGTTAAACAATGCACTGATTAACATAGACATAAAATAAAAAAATGTTTCTGTCAAATAGTACGTGTGTGGTGTGCTACAATGAAATAGTGCAGCAAGGCTTTATTTTACATATGGCCCATGGATTAAATTTATTTATTTATTTTTTATCAAATACTACGTGTGTAGTGCGCTGTGATAAAACAACGCACTGGTGCGTTGTTTTACACAGGGCACACCAATTAAAAAAATTCTATTTTTTAAAAATTCACGCAAGGGCCGACATGGATTGGTATCTGACTCTGCAAGTTGTCTTGTGGGTTAAATGACATAGGCCTATATATATAGTGATACAAACCCTATAAATCTAAAATAAAAAGCCCTAATTCTGAAGTCACAAAAACAGGAAGAACAAAGGGCAGAAACAAAATAAATCAAGGGTTTAGCATAAGAATATTGTTATTAATTTTTTTTTTGAAAATGAACAGTAAAATTTAAAATTTTTACTAACCATGTACTAAATCAAAGAGAAAATATAAAAAACAACTATTACAGTAGAATTTAATCACCATATGGTTTGAAATTCTATGCTACAGGGTTTGAATCACCAAAGGTTTGGAATTATGATTGTCTGAAGAGCTCTATTTGAAAGTATTTCATTGCTCCACAATGATCTCATTGTCTCTTTCTCTAGGTATGTCTCTCATGAAAATCTCTCCCTGAAAATTTTTGCAAAAATAATGAAATAATGAAAAGTTTTTACTATTTAAAGAATTTTTTTATGAAATTAGATTTTTGAAAATAATTTTCTGCCTATTTTTCACATTATCAGTTTTTTTGACTTAAAAAAAAATAAAGTTGTGCTTTTTTTGTTTGCGGCTATTCGGAAATAGTGCATTGATTACTAACACAACACCAGCGCGCTGTAACTAAAATGCATCGGTGCGGTTAATTGTACATTAGCACCGATAACAATAAGTCCATTTTTAAGGAACCAAATTACTTTTAGGTGTGTACACCAAAATTTATTATTTATTTTTCTCAAATGCACGGAGAAAATATCATAATTATATTGAATGGACAATTCTTAAAAATCTAGCTCGTTCCATAATATTTCTCAAAGTCCATCCTAGAGTTCTCCCTATCCATCTCGAGACGTCATTTTTACTTCAGATTTTATTTATATTTTCATTATCTAATTGAATTTATGTTTTTTATCCATATGAATTAGCTTAATAGAATTTATAATGTATACAAATTTGCAGGTTCATGCAAATTCATAATCGAGTTCAAATGCAAAAAATATTCAAACAGCTCAAAAACATTGAAAGCTCTTATCGAGAGAAACATACTACAAGGCTTATTTGGTATATGAAAATGGACAGCTGCTTGAACCTACTAATTGTAACAAAATTGCATCTTCTAGCCACAATCATGGGACAATGATGGTAATAAATTTTTTTGGTATATTAATGTAATTATTTCAACGTCAAACCAATTAATCATGCATTGTCAAAATTCTTACTAATTAATATGATAGATTTTGTACTAATCATGTTCAAATATATTTTTTTAAATTATTAGGCCTTTAGTGATGATGAACGACCTACCTACCATCTTCTGTTGCACCCCACGACAATGTCAAATCAAGATAAGGTCGAATTAAGAGAAAAAACCGAAGAGGAACGATACCAAGAATGGCTAAACCAACCACCTATTCAATTCCCACTATGTCCAAATTCACCAATTAGGAATGAATACAACAATAGTATTTCTTCACAACATTACGATTTGGTCGACGTTTCGAACCAGCTAATGTGGTTCATCCTCAAGACAAGGTGGAGAAACTAATTGATCTCGATGAATAAATAGTGGAGATGCATCATTGCTCGGAAATAGTCATTGAGAACTAGTTGTTAAGGACTATCCGTTAGAAATTTAGTTAGTTAAGAATTAAAATTAAATAATAATTAATTAATTAAATAATTTTTTTACTAAAAATAGGTTTATAAATTAGAAAATTAGTTAGTTAAGAATTAAAATTAAATAATAAATTAATTAATTAAATAAAATTTTATTAAAAATGGGTTGATAAATTATTATGTAATTAAAATAAATATAATAGGTAATAGGGAGGGGTAAATTTTTTAATTTAATAAATAAATAAGTAAATAAAATAAATTAATTAATTGTATATCAAAATAGATAAATAAATACATAAATACATAAATAAAACATAAATAAATAAACAAAATTACCTAGAGAGAGTCGGGGTCCAACTCTTACTTAATTTCCAACCATCATCACGGTTGAGATTCTTAGCATGCCGTTCAATTTCGATCGCCTCCCTTAATTTCCTATGGTGGAAATGATCTACTTTGGTAGCGACTTTGGAGTCTTCAATAAAAACATGGTGGTGGGATTTTTCCACATGTTCAGCAAGAGTTGAGGTATGGACCAATTGTGTCTAATATCTGCAGCATGCTCCCAGATTCTCTGTCTAATGGATCGACCTATTTATCCAATATAGTGAGTTCCACATGAATAAGGAATCATGTAAAACCCTTTCATGTCCTTAGGGTTGAAAGGGTCCTTAACATACCCAAGAGAATTTCTAATAGTGCATAGAGTTTGAAAGAAGAAGAGATATTATTTCTCCTAAGGACATGGGAAATTTTTTCGATTGTCCCTTGGATAAATGGGAGATGGACCTTGGAAATAGGATCCACCCGATTAGATTTTCCACTCAACCTCATATATACCTTCTGAAAGGCTTTAAGACTAACTACATGGGAAATTTTGTCTGTTGTCCCCTAGATAAATGGGATATGGACCTCAGAAATAGGATCCACCAGAGTAGATTTTCCACTCAACCCTATATATGCCTTCTGAAAGGCTTTAAGACTAAAGACATGAGAAATTTTTTCCGTTGCCCCCTGAATAAATGGGAGATGGACCTTCGAAATAGGATCCACCTGAGTATATTTTCCACTCAACCCTATATATTCCTTTTGAAAGGCTTTAAGACTGGGGATATCTCTGCTTCTTTCAAACCTCTCTGCACTATTAGAAAATCTCTTGGGTCTGTTAAGGACCTTGTCGACCCTAAGGACATGAAACAGGTGTACATGATTCCTTGTTTATGTGGAACTCCCTATATTGGAAAAACAGGTCGATCCATTAAACAAAGAATTCGGGAGCATGCTACAGATATTAGACACAATCGGTGCCATACCTCAGCTCTTGCTGAACATGTGGAAAAATCCTGCCATGATGTTTGTATTGAAGACTCTAAAGTTGTTTCCAAAGTATATCATTTCCACCATAGGAAATTAAGGGAGGCAATTGAAATTGGACGACATGCTAAGAATCTCAATCGTGATGATGGTTGGAAATTAAGTAAGAGTTGGACCCCAGATCTCGCTAGGTAATTTTTTTTATTTATTTATGTTTTATTTATATATTTATGTATTTTGTTATATATTTTTATATACAATTTGTTTATTTATTTTTATTTTTATCTAATTAATTAATTAATTAATTATTTTACTTTATTTTATTTAATCATTTATTTATTTTATGCTATTTATTTATTAAATTAAAAAAATTACCCCTCCTTGTTACCTATTATATTTATTTTTATTACATTATAATTTATAAACCCATTTTTAATACAAATTTATTTAATTAATTAATTTATTATTTAATTTTAATTCTTAACTAACTAACTGTATAATGGCTAGTTCTTAACAGCTAGTCTTAACGACTAGTTCTTAACAACTAGCTCTCAATGGCTATTTCTAGGAAGTGATGCATCTCCACTATTTATTCATCGAGATCGATTAGTTTCTCCACCTTGTCCTGAGGATGAACCCATATTAGCTGGTTCGAAGCATTACCAAATCCTAATGATGTGATTCATCCGAAAGACATTTATCTACATTATGGATCACAAAAGTCTTATATCTAATAGTTCTTCACAAGTTGGCAATGGATGCAATGAAATAGAGGTTGGTATGGATGGTTACTTAACGGATATGATTTCCATGGAGACAATATTGTTATATGCATTCCAGAACGATGATCAGTTAGGGGATGATGCTCATATCGCTGGCACATTTTTTTAAAGCCTTAAATTTTCTTATACCACCCCTCTCTTTGGACTTGGCAGTCAATAAAATTCTACCCAGTTTGGGACAATGATGTTACTGTACAACTTGAAATATAGGTTTTTCTTTTCGAATGAATGTTTCTCAGAAATTTTGAGGTAATTTACCATAAAGTCATCCCTTATATTTTGAGAAATATAATCACAACAAACATTACATATGGTCAATTTTATGAATGTTAATAATTATATCGGAATTAATGTAAATTTAATATTTTCCATGATCACCAACTATAGGTTATTCAAAGGTAAGGTTCTTTCGAGTGATAATTTCTTGCTCAACAGTTAGAAAGAGGCAAAGAAATTGTTCAAAATTTTGGGTGTTGAGCACAGATAATATCATGCATGTCCAAATGATTGTATTCTATATAGAGGAGAATATGCATAAATAGATATATGTCTGAAATGTGGGCATGATAGCTACGATAAATAAATAAAGAAGGGTAAATCACATGGTCCTCCTTTTAAGATATTAAGGCACATGCCTACAATCCCAAGGATTTAAAGGCTCTTTTGTTGCAAAGAATTAAATATGTTGCGGGGATGGCATGCCTCACACAGAAGTGAGTTGGGAGTTATGTGAATCCCAAGAGATTCAATATCCATGATGCATATAGAGGATACATAGCCCAAAAAGTTCAAGGATAAAGTATGAAGTCTACAACTCAGCATATCCATGGATGGTGTCAACCCATATTCCCTCCAGAAAACCAATTACTATGTTTGGCCTGTAGTAGTGATCAATAACGATATCCCCCCATGGTTTTTCGTGAAGAATGAACATCTTATGCTGGCTCTCGTAGTCCCCGATAAAAGACAAGTGAATAATATGGATGTATACTTACAACCACTGGTATATGAATTGAAGGACTTATGGGATGGGATAAATGCATATGATGTATCAAGACCCATCATAGCAGAGAGGAGTTTTACGTGGTATGGCATATGTGCTTACAGGACACATGATTATCTAGACTTAAGATTTTTCTCTGGTAAATTACATGTATATTGATTTGTTTATATATGTAACAATATTATTTCACATATTAGTTATTTAATTCATTGTAATTGTTTTGATATTTATGATATTCTTTAACGTTCCATGCATATATATTGTATAAAATAATCTCGCAAGTCTTGTAACAAAAGGGTATTTGGATGTAAATGTTGTGGACATTCTCTGAAATCTAGATGTTCTAATGACCTACGAAATCCAGTGTATGACTGATCCAGGGTATTCCTCCCAGAAGAACACCCTTACAAAAGAGCAACATCCACTCTCAATGATAAACGAGAGAGAACCCAAAGGCCTACAATAACGACACCACATGAATGGATTAGAGCATATGAGAGAGAGAGAAGGAGAAGGAGTTCATTGAAATGCTCAATTCAAATGGGGAGCCTATGTTAGATGATCTAAAATTCTTCGACACATATGTTGAGAAATTTTCCATTGGGAAGAAAAGGAAATATATCTTTTATAACCTCCCATATTGGGAGCATCTTAGGATTACCCACTTATTATATCCCATGCATATATTTAAAAAAATTTCATCTTCTTTATGGAGGCACATATCATTGAAACAAGTTAAACATTGGTTGTTAGGAAAGATCTTATTACTTCAAAAACTAAAATAGAACATTGGCCAAGATGGTTAGAGAGTACATGATCAGAAGGAGGCATTGGTCCCTCTAATCCATGTTATTTCAAATAAGGTGATTTCCCATCGATTTAAAAAAAATATTATATTTATTTGGAAAAGGAAGTTATAATGGGTGTGAGGGTGCCATCTTCATATGGGTCTTCACTACGGCGCTGCTTCACCGTGGATGACCATTTGTTGAGGTTAAAATTGCATGATCATTTGAATCTTCTAAGGGTATGTATAATTTCAAAAGCATGATTTTATTATTTGTTATATCAATAAATTTTATCCCATGCAAGGATCATAAAACGTAACTGGTTTTGTATATTATTGCACGTGTTTATAAATTTGAAGTGTCATTATCCTTTGTTCCTGTGCGGATGTGTGAAACATGAATTCCCCCAAGACCAAGGATGTGCCATATATAAATTATTTGCATTTGTACGTTGGATCATGTCAAAGGGGATTCATGTGGCTAGCATTCCACAATGGCATCAAGAGATAGTTGAGATTGTTTGTAAGTTTGAGAAGTAACTGCCAATGAGTTTCATGGACTTGCAGGTTCATCTTCTAATACACCTAGGAGATGAGTTTGAATTATTTGGGGTGGTTTCTTATCGTTGGATGGTATTCTTAGAGAGGTACATGAAGAAATTGAAAGGTTTTGTTTGACAAAGGGAAAAACCCGAGGGGTCTATGGTAGAGGGGTACATATAGTATGAGTCTTTATATTATGCTAGTGACTACATCAAGCAGATTGAAAATAGACCAGGTGCAGTGATTTGGGACAATGAAAGGGATGAAGACAAAAGAGAATGGGAGCTACTGCAAATGAATGGAAAAAGGTGCTTGATAAAGAGTTAGCGACTTTTAATTTTTCAAATTTACACAAAGTAAATATTCATGTTGAAATTTAATATAATGTATATTTTCATCTCGTATTTACTATATGTCGGTTTGACTTCATTAGCGACTGTAGAAATTGAAGAAATCAATAAATTTTTTCTTTACAATTCCGAAGAGACACAACCATGGGTTGCATTGTACGAACAAAAGAGGATGAAATGGATAGTGACAGTAAATAATTCAGACAATTAAATGGTAAAAGTGTGCCTTATCTCGATCATTTAAAATAAAATATTCCAAAAATATGCCCCAAAAGTTGGGTTGTTGACCAAGTCAAACAGAAATACAGTGCAACCGGTCATTACCCGCGCGCTGAAGAGGATGCGCTAAACATAGGAATTGGGTGCACCCACTCAGTAATAATCTATTTATGTACATTTTAAACTTAATAATGCACCTTTGAAATGTAATTACATCTATATTTGATATTTTTACTGTTGGGTTATTAGAAGACACATGACACTATGATTATTTTAACTTTTTTATAGGTACATTTGGTCCCATCTATGTGGGCATATGGAAACCATTTTTGCACAGAAAATGACGATGATGGAAACATGAAACAAGACTATGGAGTGGAAGTTAAGTTCGATCAATCTAGTCGATCTAGCCACCATGATCAAAACCAAGCACAAGGGATGTTAGGTTACATTAGAAAGATACAAGAGATTATTGAAGTTGATTTATCTTCTTTCCAATGTGTTATTTTTAGGTGCACGTGGTCGGACACCTTTGATCAAAATAATTTAAAGGAATATCACGATATTAGGCTTATATGTATCAAATCTGGAAAGATGTGGGATGAAGCTAACGAGCCCTATGTTTTCCCCAAACACTGCAACCATGTTTTTTTTTACCTAGATGTGTTGGATAGGGATTGGTGTTTCGTATTGAGACATGAACCTAGATCAAAACATAATTTTGAGAACAATTGTGTTATCATGCCAAGCGAGCTGGAAGATAATGAGGGTGATCATGAGAATCGAGAGTGATATGGTACATGTGTTATTTCATCTTTTATGCTTTTTAAGTTAGGGTTTTATAAAGAAGAGGACTTAATTACCTTATAATTAAGACTCTTTTTTTTGAAAAATTATAATATGTATTTTGAATTAATTGGAAATTTGCATTGTGTTAATGTTAAAATCATTTGACTTGATAATTTGCGATTATGTGTATCTCGAAAAAAATGGCATATTGTATAAACTTTTTTTTGTATGTAAGATCGTAATAAAATAATGATAATTCGAAAGTACATGAATTTATTTCCATTATTTTCTAAACATTATTATGTTACAAAAATTCATATTATTCTAGATTTATTATTTTACAATTATTTATATTCATATAAATTTACATATCTATAATTATGGTAATTTAACAATATTTACGGTATACATTTCAATTACGGTAGTTATGGTTCAAAATTGACAATTAATTTACAATTTTAGAAATTTAAAATTTTAAAATTTTTAATAAAATTGAATGATGACAATACATACAATTACAATTAAAATTGAAATTACAATTACAATCATTTCACATTAATACAATTAAAATTTTACAAATATTTTACATACAATTACAATTAGAATTAGAACTACAATTACAATTTTATAATCACATACAATTACAATTTTACAATTTTACATACAATTAAAATTACAATCATTTCACATTAATACAATTAAAAATTTACAAATATTTTACATACAATTACAATTAAAATTACAATTAGAATTAGAATTACTATTTTACAATTTCACATACAATTACAATTTCAAATTTAGGATTTTACATACGATTAGAATTACAATTTTATAATTTTACATAAATTTATAATTATAATTACAATTTTACAATTTTACATAAATTTACAATTATAATTACAATTTTACATATATACAATTAAAATTACAATCATTTCACATTAATACAATTAAAATTTTACATACAATTAGAATTAAAATTAAAATTACAATTACAATTATAATCACGATTTTATAATTTCACATACAATTACAATTTTAGAATTTTACATATAATTACAATTACAATTACAATTTTACAATTACAAACATTTCACATTAATACAATTAAAATTTAACAAATATTTTACATACAATTACAATTAAAATTACAATTACGATTAGAAATAGAATTAGAATTACAATTACAATTACAATTTTAAAATTTCACATACAATTACAACTAAAATTAAAATTACAATTACAATTAGCGTTTTAGAATTTTACATACAATTACAATTACAATTACAATTTTACAATTTTACATATATACAATTACAATCATTTCACAATAAATTAAATATTAGAATTGCAATTAAAATTTTACACATATTTTACATACAATTACAATTAGAAATACAATAATAATTTTACAATCTTACATAAAATTAAAATTAAAATTAAAATTACGATCATGACATAATATTTAATAAATATTATCATTTAATATAAAAAATAAACATCACGATCATAATAACCATCGTACAAGCATCATATTCGACTAAAAAACACATTTAAATTCGCTAACATCATCTAATCGTTGTGATCATGATCATCTAACAAAACACAAGCATTGTATAACATCATCACAACAAAAACATCAAATATACATCTCATGTCAAATACCTGCTATCACATACACATCTATCTTCAAGTTGCACATTAAATGAACATATCTAACATGAACTAAAAATATACACATCATGATGAACACCAATATGTAAATTATGTACAACTGCAACATTAACATAAAATACATGGACCATATGTATATATATATATATATATATATATATATATATATATATAATGTCAAAATATACAACTGTAATATGATTGCATATAAATGTCAAATATTAGTTGGTGGTACATCAGTAGTATTACTAGTTGAGGCATACTTAGTCGATGGTGCAACCTCAACATGCTAAGATAGAGGCTGATCATCACATGCCTGCTAATCTGGGGGTGCCTCATGCTGACCAGGATCAAATACCTACTCATGATGACTCAACGTGGATGGTCCAGCATTTTGATCTATGGATGGTGTAGCGGCATTCTCAGTCGATGAACCCGCCTCCTGAGATGGACCTGCGCCCTCCTTAGGATCAAGTGCCTTCTCATGATCATGACTGCTGGATGCTGCAGGCTGCTTATCTCTGACACGGGGTGGAGGAGGAGGTGGAGTACTAGCTGAACGGTGATCACTCCCCTGATCATGATCATCAGATGATGCACTGCTTGACTATCGACATATTTCATATCCACCATGCCTACGTCAAATGACCCTCCTCAATCGTGCCACTAATATGGTAGCTCCAATGACATGCCGCATCAGGGTCAACATATCATGTGGCATGCCTCTCCATATCATTGTTAGCCTATCATCAGCCTATATCTCTCTGATAGTGACCGACCTAACTCCCACCTCCACTAGCAGTCAACAGAGTTGGTCATCCAAATCCATCCTAAATCTAGTGTCAAGCCTATGCCTCACACCCGCCGGTATCTTCACATGATCATGAGGACCAGATCTCTCACTAGCCCGATCCTCTGCATCTTCAATCTCTTGATTGTTAGCAAGATCTACACCTGGATCATTTCATGGCGATGGAATCTCATCTCCAACAAATGATCCAATATCTACAAAATATATACAAGTACACAACAATAAATATACAATTACATTTAATAATTTAATAAAAACAAGTTAAAGAATGTGTTAGAATAAATTTAAAGAAAACACTAATATTACGTCTCTCATCCGTTGCCTCATCAACTGTGAAGAGGATTTTGGCACACCCTCGCAAATCGAAACTAGCATATGGACATGGCACCAAGAGGAAGGCGTGATCATCAACACTGGATAGAAACTCTAGTGCATCATGATATATCCTCACAGAAAATCCAGACTCGCCCCTCTTGGGCATCATCTAGCGCCACATTTCCATCTGTATGTGCAACATTGGCCTACGAGGATGGAAAAAAAAAGTAGGCCTCATCTCTGGAAACTTCTCAGAAAATAAACAAAATAGCTCTAAAGAAAAACGGAAGTTCACCCTCCCTTGTGCTAGAGAACGACATCTATCTAAAGTAGTACAGAACTGCCGCAAAAAAATCGCAGGCCACCTCACAAGTCGTGGGGCCTATAATAAAGAATAAACATAAAATAAAATAGGGTAACTAATGCATTTCCCATCACTGGTATGGTGTGCAATGGTCGACAACAATAGTGAGAGGCACCTCACCTCCTCTGCACCAAACAAAGCAATACGTAACTGACCACATAAGACCTAAAAATTTACAGGACACTATATATCGACGCTAATGTATCTCTGGGAGTACACCAGTTGAATCCCTGCTGCATAGCCAATGGGGACCTCTGGGAATAAGGGAAAATCATGTCGTCTCCTATATAGGTTAGTAATAAAATACATGTCCTCCTCAGTGGGTGCGTACCACTGGTTAGGACCAACTGAGAAAGCCTGTCGGTGGGAATTCCACCTAAAGATAAGCTGTCACAATAACCCATTATGGCCCTTCATGGATGTAGCCTCCTCATAAAAATTGTGGAGGCCTAACTCCCTTAGGAGAAACTCGGTTGCTGTCATAATAGGGTAAGCTTACATAAGTCTCTCCCTCTCTCGTGCCTCCAACAGGTGAACCACATTATACTGGTCTGCCATATTTTCCTTTTCTTCCCTCTATTCTCTCCTTTGACATCGCTAAATGATTCACATATTAAACACAATTTTTTTTAATTAAATGAGACATGTGTGTATATATATATATATATATATATATATATGTATATGTATATGTATATGTATATGTATATGTATATGTATATGTATATGTATATGTATATGTATATGTATATGTATATGTATATGTATATGTATATGTATATGTATATGTATATGTATATATATATATATATATAATTAAAAAAAAAATAGTCGGTGCACCAAAAAAAACAGTCATGCACCGGTACAAGTGCCTCTGTTTTTATCGCGCAGCGTCCGCCATGTGCCTGGAAATTTTTAGCGCACCACACAACATGAAATGTACTTTCTCCTATGGTGCGTTGATAGAACTATCCATTCAGGGGCAGTTAATTACATCAACACACTTCCAAATATTACTTAATGGTCAATGGTGCAGTTGTTTAACCGATCACACCATTGACTATGTACAAGTTCAAGAGGGCGGTGCACTAACAAAATTACTCGCCCCGGGGTAGATAGTTTCGTCAGCGCACCGCCCTCCTGGTTTCATTACACGGTGAATGGTGCAGTGGTTTAACTGACCTCACTGTTGAATATGTACCAGTATCGAGAGGGCAGTGCATTGACCAAGCTATGCGCCCCCGCATGTATAGTTTAGTCAGTGCACCTACCTCCTGACATAAGTACATGGTCAATGGTGCAGTCGTTTAAATGACTGCACCATTGAATATGTACTAGTGTTTGGAGGGCAATGTGTTGACTAAACTATCTACCTCGGGGTGCATAGTTTGGTCATCACACCGCCCTCCCAAACTTGGATATAGTCAAAGGTGTGTCTGGTTAACTGATCACACCACCATTTATATATTTTAAAAAAATCATGGTGTGCCTATTCGGTATTGAACTAGAATTGTTGTGGTTTCCAGTATCAATGATTGTGGTGTGGCCTATAAATTTATAGGCAAGACATCGAACTAGTGCAAGCAGAACGGCTCGAGCGCACCCAACAAGAAATTTTTTTTTTTTTTTCTAAAGGGTAAATAATAAGGTTTTTTAGAAACATAATCCACTAAAAATTTTAAATATAGGGAAAAAATTAAAATACTTGTACATTTGGGCATCAAGGAGGCATTTTTGCTGAAGAATTTGCAAAACTAAATTTTCCCATCGTGTTCGAAAATTTGAAATCGAGATGGTGGGAAAAGGACGACAGTAGTGCATGCAATGGGAGCACCGATGGCAGGGCTCCTCACACAAGGGAAATTTGTACCAGTGCTTTAGAGATCTAGAGCACTGAAGAAGTGAAAATGCATATTTTTTGGTCGTAATTTATTTTCTTAACCCTGTTCCAGTACGTGGGTTTTTGAGGTGCACCAGGCAGTTTCTTCCAAGCGGACTAGGGTCGTTTCAGTTTAGAGTGGGCTTTTATGATGCAACAGGCTTGAATATATGTAGCGCACTGGTGCGTAGAGTAATGAGACACACTGAGAGGGTTTTTATGGAGAGCATGGTGTCTCGTTGTGCCAATTTGTAGTATGCACTTATGCTTTTCTAGTTGAATGCACCTGTGCGGTGTAGGATGAGAAACATACCAGAAAAAAAAAAACATCTGCAAATCTCTCCACCCACCAACCTCCCCTAGAAACCTCCGCTACAAACGGATATCTGGCCTGTTTTTATAAGGGGTTCCTCCAAAACATCCTCTAGACGGTATTTTCCTTGTAGTGAATATTAAATCTAATTTAGATACATGTCCTCCTCTACTATACTATGTTAGTCCCTTATACCATGATCTTCTTGATCAATTTCTTTTACACTCTTCAAGTTTCTAATTTTCCAATACAAGTAGTGATCAAGTGTAAGGTAGTCACATTTCATAGATAGAGGAGCATAAATTTCATATATATAATAATCTTCCTCACATGTAATTTTAAAGAAGGTTGTCACCTAGGATATTTCCCCTTTCTCTTATTCTTTTCTTTTTTCCAACCCATTGACTGCCTCATGGAGATTTTCAATCAATGAGCCAATAGCAGGCACCTAAAAAGAGGTTTTCACACGCGACCTTATTCTCTTCCTGTTATTTTTATCTCTTTACATTTTTTTTTTCTATCCTACTCTACTCGGAAAAACAAATATCTTTCAAGTGTAGGAATACTTTCAATGAAGTCGTGTGCACATAAAAATGGAAAATAAACTGATCTATAAGCTCTAAATGTATGCTTTGACATGTACCTAAATGTCAGACACCAAATTATTTGACAAAGACAAGCTCCAAAATTTATGAAGAAGAGTGTGATGTTGTAACTTAATGATTGTGTGAAACCACATTTCAATATTGTTGTGATGCCCCTAGCCCACTTGCACATTTGGATCCCTTTATATATCATCTTCTACCATGACATTCAAATATTCCTCTTTTTGTTGATTTTTCTCTTGAATAGATGGAAGATCTGATGGTAAACATGAGGTAGTCTAAGTCACCTGACCTGGGGACACGTGACATAAAGGACATGAGGATTCGAATGTTAGGAATGGAGATGGTGAACCCCCAGAAGAAGACACGTTCGGACATATTATATATATATCTATATATATTTTAAAAATTAGATGTTTCTTCCACAACTTCATAGAAATTCATTGACTCAAACATAGATCTTCATCTATATTTAATGTAACATTGTGCAAACATATTAAAAATAAAATTTTTACATATTCATCAATGATCCAATGGGATAAAGAAAATATACTATAGTTTTCTCATTAAGTCATCAAAATCAAAATGTGTTACACAGGTAGCGCAATTCTAATGGGAAATTCCAAATAGAAATAGGAAATACAAAACAAATACAAGATTACAAGACTCAAGGAAGTATGTAGATCATAAGTCATGAGTCATCAATCCTCATAATCAAAATCAATAACATTTTCCTCATCATCTTGGTCACCATCGCTCTCCTCTATTGAATCCTCCTCCTTTGTATCCAATGTCATCTCTACATCTACTAGTGTGGAGGATGACCCCTCTACAATATCACCATCATCAAATGTGACAGGCTCTAACACTAGCTCATTGAGATCCAAGTTGTCCAATGCAAAATCAACACTGCTATCCAGACCCATATCATTAGGATACATATCCCAAACCCTTTTATTTCCCTTCAAGCACTCATCCCTCTACTTGTTAACAATATGAAGGTTGGTGTGCACATACAGTATTCTCACTACCTTGGATTACTCAGGCTTGCTCTTCTTGACACTATAAAAATTCCCATATGTTCTCCAATTCCTCTCACAAAAATAGGATGAAGTAACCTGAGAGAGGAGCCTCGTGGATAACTACTGTAAAGGAGTGCTTATTACCCCATGAGTTTCCCACCAAGATTAGGGATTCTTATACCCCATCTCTCTAATCACATCATATCCTACGAATTGACTAATGCCAATGGAAATTATTGAAAGGCATCCTCCACCTCATCAAGGGATGCTTTATCCTAAAAAATACATATGAATGCATATTTCCTCCCCTGTGAGATTTTACCATGCATGTGAGGAGGGAATCTATGGGAAGGTCCACCATTCATACACTCATGGTTGTAGTATTTTGGGTTCAAGGAGTGAGCCAAACAATGTGAAGGTGTGCAATTCTTGTCCCATCTATTGACAAGAATATCCTGTATGGTGGTGAAGAAGGCCTATGTTGATGTCTCATACTCAGGGTACTCAATCTCTAAAATAATGATCCTCACAAAATCAAGCATGGAATCCCATCCCTCATAAATGAATCCTAGGATGGGTTGGTCTGTATCTACAAACCAAAGCAAGGAAATGATAGGTTCCATGATATGAATAAGTAGATCTACCATCTCTCACCACACATCATATAACATTATTTCCTTCACTCTTTTTGAGGCTGCTTGATCTATATTTATCCAAAAATACCAAAAATTTGAAATAACCATGGCCCCAAGAGTGGTCTTGACCTCCCTCAACATCTTCAACATGATGAATGAAGAGGAAAATCATGTACCTGCAATCTTCAACAATCATAGATTGGTGTAATCCTTGTATATAGTGAGTGAATTTGTATGGTTTTGTACAAAGTTGTGGATATGTCATGCATCCTCAATAATGCTTCCAATCCCAAGCACATCAAAAGAAATATATTTCAGTGATAAGTTCAATGAATGAAAAATGCAAGGTCTCAAACATACATGTGGATATTTATCTTCCACAATAACGCCAACAACCTTTCGAAAAGGTTAATTATTTGAAATGATTTTTACAAAGGAATCAACACCTACATCCTCAACAACTTTAATAAACAGCTCACCCATATCCTACTCTACTCGGAAAAACAAAATATCTTTCAAGTGTAGGAATACTTTCAATGAAGTCGTGTGCACATAAAAATGGAAAATAAACTGATCTATAAGCTCTAAATTTATTCCTTGACATGTACCTAAATGTCAGACACCAAATTATTTGACAAAGACAAGCTCCAAAATTTATGAAGAAGAGTGTGATGTTGTAACTTAATGATTGTGTGAAACCACATTTCAATATTGGTGTGATGCCCCTAGCCCACTTGCACATTTGGATCCCTTTATATATCATCTTCTACCATGACATTCAAATATTCCTCTTTTTGTTGATTTTTCTCTTGAATAGATGGAAGATCTGAAGGTAAACATGAGGTAGCCTAAGTCACCTGACCTGGGGACACGCGACATAAAGGACATGAGGATTCAAATTTTAGGAATGGACATGGTGAACCCCCAAAAGAAGACACGTTCGGACATATTATATATATATCTATATATATTTTAAAAATTAGATGTTTCTTCCACAAATTCATAGAAATTCATTGACTCAAACATAGATCTTCATCTATATTTAATGTAACATTGTGCAAACATATTAAAAATAAAATTTTGACATATTCATCAATGATCCAATGGGATAAAGAAAAGATACTATAGTTTTCTCATTAAGTCATCAAAATCAAAATGTGTTACGCAGGTAGTGCAATTCTAATGGAAAATTCCAAAGAGAAATAGGAAATACAAAACAAATACAAGATTACAAGACTCAAGGAAGTATGTAGATCATGAGTCACGAGTCATCAATCCTCATAATCAAAATCAATAACATTTTCCTCATCATCTTGGTCACCATATCTCTCCTCTATTGAATCCTCCTCCTTTGTATCCAATGTCATCTCTGCATCTGCTGGTGTGGAGGATGACCCCTCTAATCCATCATCAAATGTGACAGGCTCTAGCATTGGCGCATTGAGATCCAAGTTGGCCAATGCCAACTCAACACTACTATCCAGACCCATATCATCAGGAAAGACATCCCACATCTTTGTCTTTCCCTTCAACCAATCCTCCCTCTGCCTGTAGATGAGACGAAGGTTGGTGTGCACATACACCATTGTCTCTACCCTGGATTGCTCAAGCCTGCTCTTCTTGACACTATACAAATTCCCATATGTGCTCCAATTCCTCTCGCAACAAGAGGATGAAGTCACCTGAGAGAGGAGCCTCATGGCTAATTGTTGTAGAGGAGGGCTTGTTGCCCCATGAGTTGCCCACCAAGAGTAGGGCTTCTTAGCCCCCTTGTCTCGAATCACGTCATGGCTTGCAAATCACCCAATGCCAATGGAAAACTCTGCAAAGGCATCCTCCACCTCATCAAGGGATGCCCTCTCCTGAAAAACCCTCCTCAATACATCTTTCCTCCCTTGTGAGATTTCACAATCCATGTGAGGAGGGAATTTGCGAGAAGGTCCACCATTCAGCCACTCATGGTTGTAGTATTTTGGGTTCAAGGAGTGAGCCAAACAATGTAAAGGTGTGCAATTCTTGTCCCATCTGTTGACAAGAATATCCTATATGTTGGTGAAGAAGGCCTCTGGTGATGTCTCATACTCTGGGCACTGACTCTGTAAAACAATGGTCCTCACAGACTCAATCATGGAATCCCATCCCTCATAAACCTCTCCTAGGATGGGTTGGTCTGTATCTGCAAATCGAAGCAAGGAAATGATAGGGTTCATGATCTGAATAAATAGATCTACCTTCTCCCACCAGACATCATCCAACAATGTGTCCTTCACTTTCTTTGAGGCTGTTTGATCCGTCTTTCTCCAAAAAGACCAAAACTTTGAAATAACCATGGCCCTAAGAGTGGTCTTGACCTCCCTCAACCTCTTCAACATGATGAATGAAGAGGCAAATCGTGTATCCGCAATCTTCAACAATGATAGATTGGTGTACTCCTTGTAGATAGTGAGGGCATTTGTATGGTTTTGTACAAAGTTGCGGATATGCCGTGCATCCTCATTAATGCTTCCAATCCAAAGCACATCAGAGGCAGTAGATTTCAGTGCTAAGTTCAATGAATGGACAATGCACAAGGTCTCAAACATACATATGTAGTTGTTTATACTATGATAACGCCAACAACCTTTCGAAAAGGTTAATTATTTATAAATAATTTTTACAAAGGAATCAACACCTACATCACCAACAACTTTAATAAACAGCTCACCCATATCCTACTCTACTGGAAAAACAAAAATATCTTTCAAGTGTAGGAATACTTTCAATGAAGTCGTGTGCACATAAAAATGGAAAATAAGCGGTCTATAAGCTCTAAATTTGTTCCTTGACATGTACCTAAATGTCAGACACCAAATTATTTGACAAAGACAAGCTCCAAAATTTATGAAGAAGAGTGTGATGTTGTAACTTAATGATTGTGTGAAACCACATTTCAATATTGTTGTGATGCCCCTAGCCCACTTGCACATTTGGATCCCTTTATATATCATCTTCTACCATGACATTCAAATATTCCTCTTTTTGTTGATTTTTCTCTTGAATAGATGGAAGATCTGAAGGTAAACATGAGGTAGCCTAAGTCACCTGACCTGGGGACACGCGACATAAAGGACATGAGGATTCAAATTTTAGGAATGGACATGGTGAACCCCCAAAAGAAGACACGTTCGGACATATTATATATATATCTATATATATTTTAAAAATTAGATGTTTCTTCCACAAATTCATAGAAATTCATTGACTCAAACATAGATCTTCATCTATATTTAATGTAACATTGTGCAAACATATTAAAAATAAAATTTTGACATATTCATCAATGATCCAATGGGATAAAGAAAAGATACTATAGTTTTCTCATTAAGTCATCAAAATCAAAATGTGTTACGCAGGTAGTGCAATTCTAATGGAAAATTCCAAAGAGAAATAGGAAATACAAAACAAATACAAGATTACAAGACTCAAGGAAGTATGTAGATCATGAGTCACGAGTCATCAATCCTCATAATCAAAATCAATAACATTTTCCTCATCATCTTGGTCACCATATCTCTCCTCTATTGAATCCTCCTCCTTTGTATCCAATGTCATCTCTACATCTACTAGTGTGGAGGATGACCCCTCTACAATATCACCATCATCAAATGTGACAGGCTCTAACACTAGCTCATTGAGATCCAAGTTGTCCAATGCAAAATCAACACTACTATCCAGACCCATATCATTAGGATACATATCCCAAACCCTTTTATTTCCCTTCAAGCACTCATCCCTCTACTTGTTAACAATATTAAGGTTGGTATGCACATACACTATTCTCACTACCCTGGATTACTCAGGCTTGCTCTTCTTGACACTATAAAAATTCCCATATGTTCTCCAATTCCTCTCACAAAAATAGGATGAAGTCACCTGAGAGAGGAGCCTCGTGGGTAACTACTGTAAAGGAGTGCTTATTACCCCATGAGTTTCCCGCCAAGATTAGGGATTATTATACCCCATCTCTCTAATCACATGATATCCTACAAATTGACTAATGCCAATGGAAATTATTGAAAGGCATCCTCCACCTCATCAAGGGATGCTTTATCCTAAAAAATACATGTGAATGCATCTTTCCTCCCATGTGAGATTATCCAAGTGCATCCACTTATTTCAAGAAAATGAGACCATTAAAGGAAGACACCATGAATTTGAAGAGTGGGTGTTGTGCTGGATCTATCCATCCATCACAAACAAAGCTAACCTCAGATGTTTTCCATGTTTATTTAATAGGCTCAACAATTTTGTCCACCTCTTTCTTTGCCTTCGTCAACAATGTTGTTATAATATTCTCTAACCCAGGAGGCACATACCCTGATGGAGCCACTTGAATTAGATCGCGACATTTCTCAATAAATAGAGATAAGCATGCAAACTTGAAGGATATGAAGTTATGATAGAAAAAAAAACAATGGTGAGACCAAGCTCTTCTTGCTTCTCTTTATAAAAAATATTGTCCATTGGACCAAGTGAAATTTCCTTTCTCTTTGCTTCTTGACCCCTACTAGAACTCTATAATGGGAACTTGTAGCTACCTTTCCTCAAGAATGGAAGGGGGTCATCAATATTTTTTATTTTTATTTTTGAAGCCATATTTTCCACACCAACAAATTCCTCTCTTTTTATTTCATTCCTCTTTTCTAAAGACACCTGTGTACAAGTTGAAATTCCACAACCTGGTAAAGCCAAAAAAGGAGCTTTGACATGGTAATATGTTCTCATGAAATTATTGGGGAAATAACTGCATTTCCAAGTAATATTGTATCCTCCCTTCACCTTGCTTCCTGGCACTACATCTCTTGTGACAAATTTACATAATGGATATTTGTTATATTAAGGTTGTTATCTTCCATCAGCATTTGAAGTTGTTGTTGTAGACCCTGATGAAATAGGAATATAAGGGGCATCCCCAATGGGGACATTTTCCCCCTTCCTATGCCCCTTCTTTGCTGCCCTTAATTGAGCCATGAATGCTGTAAAAAATTAAACAGAAATTTCCCAAATTTGTAAAAGAAATGGGCATGCAAACTGAATGAAAAAAAATAGAGAGACAATTCACTTACCTATTTCTTGAAACTCCTTGAAAATTATCCCTTGCTCCTTGCTACTAATTTCTCCTTAATCCTTTCTCCTTTACTTGCTGAAACCAAACTCGAAATAAGAAAAAAGAGGCCAACTTGGCCTTTTCAAAACCCATTGATGTTTTTTTCCTCTAATCGTGTCCGACTGATCGGGAAAGGATCGTGTCCGTATAGGACATGATCAGACATGATCTTCCAGTCACGAATCCAGGAGAACCGCGTTGGATTCGATGGATTCGAGACGCGATGGCCCAATCCAAAAAAAATTGTTTCTTAGGAGGGAACCTTCTCAGTCTATGATTCTAATGAACTTTGTCCATCAAGTGCAACCCATGATTCTTTTATCTCGTCATTTAAAACTTTCTCTTATAGATTTTATCCTTCAATAAGATCAAGAGAATCTCTTTTTTTGAACACCTTTTTTGAATTAAGATGAATACCATTTAGATCAAGAGGATATTTTTGGAAGTGTTGTACCTCAAAATTATAAGTGGGTTGAGCTACTTACTTGTGTGGGTTTGGAAATGGTGGCACATGTAGTTGAGTGGGATTGGATATTTTAGATGTATGTGGTTGAGTTTGTGGTTGTGGTGGAGGTGGATGATAGGGATAGAATGGAGTTGGTATGGAGGATATTGAGATTAATGTGCATTTCTCCCATAAATTTCTTTCCAACCTTATTTCCAAGATTGGTTTTGGGTTTGAGATGACTAAGGATACCAAGGAGGGAATGCATTCAAATTACTTTGAGATAGATGTGGATAGTCTTGAAATTATGAATTAGGTTCTTGAAACATACGAATTTGACTAGGATTTCATGGTCATCTTGGAGCTACACAATAGAGTCTCTCTGGTGATTGACATGTTGCACTGTCTTCTTGGTACAATTCCTTCAACCTTGGTAAAGATGGATAATATTTAGTAGCATGTGATTATGCATCCATATTACAAATATCAGCATCTTCTTTTTTCTCATTCTCCATTCTTAACATTTCTACTTGTTCACTTAGATTTCTAATAATTTCTATTTTAAGGTTGTAAAAAAAATTTCCAAGCTCAACTTCACTTACCAATATTGATGTCGATTTAATTACCCTTTCCCTTCATCCTAATATGTTCTTTCATGTTTCACAAATTTCTTCAAATGATAATTGGTATAAATATCCTTTACATGTTAGATCAAGGAGATCAATCGACTCATCCCTAATTGTTCTAAGTAAGAGGGTTTTTAGTGTTTCAAATCCAAAATGATGTTTTTTCCCCCCTTAACATTCTTCATGAACCTCTCTATTAGATCCCCAAGGCTCTCATCTTTTTCTTTATTCATTCTAAAAATGTGTTCTTTAAGATCAGGATCTTTATATTTTTCTAGAATCTTACTATGTGTATCATTCCATGATCTTATTGAATTAGTCCCTAAACTCATGAGCCATTTAAGAGCTCTATCCTTCATTTCTGTTGGAAACAATATGAACTTTTGAGTGTTTAGTAAGTAACCATAAGATCTACAAAGAACTTAAAATTCAATGAGAAATCTTTTTAGATCCTCTGACCTGATACCATGGAAGTTTGGAAGAAAAGACAGAGGGATGTTCCTCATATGAACACTCGCGTCATCATCTTGAATGGGAAATCCAAGAGAATATTCTTCATTGTCATCATATCCATCCATTTATTCTACCTTTTGTGCCATGTATTATTCATATAGCTACAAAATTAGATGGTTATGTGGTTCTTACTACACCACGTGATCAAATGGGGGGGGGGGAGGGGCGTTGGTGTTGGGGATTTATTTTTTTAATTTGTTTTTGAATAAGAATGCTAATGAAATGAAATTTTCTATTTTTGGATGAAATATGCTTAATGCAAATATTTTTGTTTTTGCAGAAGGAAAAGAAATGAATAAACTAGGGAAGAAAAAATTCATACTTTGACACCTCCCTAGCAACGATTCCAAAAAGTGATGAGCCTCAATATTGCAACAAGAAGGTTTAAACTTCCAAGGCTACCAACTTTAATTATAAACCCGAGTTTTGTACAAACTTAAGAGGTATCGACACTATGTGTGCAACATACAATGTGTCCTTATTTTTTTAATCGAATGTAATGGAGTGAATTTAATGAAATAAAAGCCTAAAATAATTGTAGAAATGGAAGTGTTTCTTTGCAAAAAAATTAATCCTAAGAAAGAAAAAAGAATTGTAATTGAGATCCTAAGAGAATGAATTGAAATAAATAGGCCTAATATACTTTGTAAAAATTCTTGTACTAAGTGGTGTTTATTCTTAATAAATCATGGATTTATATCCTATGGGTCATGATTCAAGCCTTAGAGAGAAAAACCAAGATTTGGGAGAAAATCTGGTCAAGTTTACATGTGCTACAAGAGTGTTACAGGAAGTTCATTTTTTGCTATAGGAAGTCTTGTTTAGGAGATAAATCGCCGAATGAATAAGTAAATAAAATGAAAAATCGAAGGGAAATTTTTTCTTAGTAAATAGGATTTCTTAGGTCTCCATTCAAATTTTAATCACTAAAAAATACCCTATTCACACGTGATAAAAAATAACATAAAATCACTACTCTAAAAACTGGAAATTCAAGAACTAGTGAGATAGTTAACCTATCAAATTCCTAACCTAATCAAGTGAAAATCAAATGGGTAATTTTTTTTTATTAAACATAATTTTTGTATGACCTAATACATGTGGAATAAAATTAAATTAATATCATTAACCGATTCTAATAAATAGCATAAAATTACTACTATTTCTCTACAAGGCATTTCCAGAAATCATATATTCGTGAACTAGTAACCAAATACTAATCAATGATGAATATGACCTTATATAGTTATTATAAGGTTGAATAATTATTATTATTATGTAAATAACATGAAAATTAACTCAATTCAATCATTTAACTCAATCCTAGAACAAGAAAATCATCAATACTAAATATAGAAATAAGCAAAAGAAGAATAAGAGATGCATGTGAATAACAAGTGAAAAGAACATAAAAAAATTGTGCAAGAGGGCTACGCAGCTCCTGGGATGGCCAAGCCCAAGTAGACTCAGAGTCCTATGTAAGAAACATATATTTAGAAGCTAAAAATGGCACCAAACTTCATTATTTGAATTAATCCAAGCACATCCCTACAAGAAATTAGAATGGAGCGACTGAACAACAAATTTTCTCCATAAGAAGACTAAAAAATACATGTTCCTAGAGGGAAATTTGAATTGGTAATTATACAAAATGATAAGGAAGAATTCTCCTTCAAAGGAGGAAGCTTTCCCCTCCAAAATACTTCAAATAGTGGATCTTGTTTCCAGCACTAGGAATCTGCATTAAATGACAGTGAACACATTCCTAAATTTTATCAATCATTGGAGCTCCAGAATTGCTCAATAACTTCATGATATTTTGTTCATTTATTATCTAATATTGATCTTCCAGTATTAGGTAGAAAGTCTCTAAATTATCTCCTCCTCCAAATCTTCATAATCTTCCCAATATTCTCACAATATTCTTAAAAAATAAATAATATTAGGCACAAATATGAAATTATATCTAAACTTTCCTAAGGAAATATTAGAGATAAAAAACCATTATTACGTGTAGAAGGATTTGTTCAATATGGATTTTATGTGCACAAGAAAGGTTAGGTGGGCCTTAATTTGTGCCTAATTTAGAGGCCCATCATACCCCCTTTTGAAACTTCTGCTCATCCCCTAAGCAACCTATTCATCCTCCTTGCCTTGTTGTTATTCATGCATGATGGTATATTTAATTATTTGTTTGTTGTTCCATGTGTTTCTCCTCCTACTATTCTTCGTACTATTATATTTTCATTTCTTCCCTTATCTCAGTTCCCCATGGAACTTCTAATGTAGGTTTAGGATGCTTCTTTCTCTCATGTGATTTCCCACTTCTAATGGTTTCTCTTTGTGAGGGAAGCACCTGTCTTTTTGTTTTTTTCTTGGTATTTATATGGAACTTATCCTTGTGAAAAGAAGGATTTCTTTGCATCCATTACCTCATTCGTAAAGGAATTATCATCAAATTTCAAGCCTCTTACTTTTGATACAAATTCTTGGCCATGAATCATCATATTATCCATCAAATTCTTATGAACACCCTTAAATAGACATCTAAATTGTCTTTTATCATTAAATTCTGGAATTGAGAACAGTTAATAGAGAGATATTTCTTCTTCAAAAGGGAGGAATGATGGTAAATAAACTAAAATAAAAGAAAATAATGATGTGATGACAAAATTGGTGACTTGGATACCTTTCACCCTTCAATAATTTACCATGTCTGTATCAAATCCTTTGCAGCATTGTTGGGTTTCTTTTTACCTTATAACTATTAATTAATAATTTTCCAACACCCTAGTAGCAAAATTTTCCTCTTGTAGCCCTATGTTAACTTCTTGTAGAAATATTCATATCTCTTGTAGTAGTTTTGTTCCTTTCTGTAGAAAATTTGTCCTTACTATAGCAAATATTTTCTTCTTGTAGCAAATTTGTTCTTCCAGTAGAAAATTTCCTGTAGGCCACTTTTTTTTTTCTCTTTTTTTCTCTTTTTTCATTGCATCAAAAAATAAGGTCATTGTGCTTTTTTTTTAACTGATTTGGCCCTCAGTTACCCCTTGGCACTACTTTCTCTCCATCACAGCTAAATGGTTATGACCGACTTTCTCAAGTCCTCTTCACTTTTGTCTTGTTCCTCTCCCACGGGTGTGTGTGTCTTAGTGGAAAAGTGAAGCTAACTGCTAGATAAGGGGGAGGTTTCCCTGCTACTAATTTTTTCTATAAAAAAAACCTTTTCCTTCATATAGTTACAATGTTTTCAATCTAAGATAAGTTTGGAAGAAAGGTTTAGATGATTGCATACTTGAACCTTACCCTTGATGTGTTTTTGCTGATGATATCGAGGCTCATTAGATGACTGTTGAAGCTACCTTTGGTGGTTTTGAAGCTTCTAGTATCCTGAAGCTACATGTTATAATCTCCTCGAGGTCCTATTTTTGATAGCCTTGAATATGGAGCTCTTCTTGCGTTTTTTTTATTGTTGCTACCGATGGTTCACATCCCTAGCTAAAATGCTGCTGCTGAGATGCTCATCATGTGAGTGTCGTAGCTGGTGATTGACTTGATTCTTGCATGAGGCTATTTGAAAATTGATGAATTTCTTGGATTTCTCTTTGAGGTATAAAATGTCCCTTTCATCAATAGTTTTTCATTGGATGGAATCTTCTCATTGCTGGTTGAAGTTCCATGATTCATGTGATCAAAATATAAGTTCCACCATGCATCAAAGGTTGTTGTTGGAGATGAACAATGATCTTGTAGCAATATGCATATGCCCTATATTTGCCCAAAATTTGAGGAATTTTCTTTTCAAGTTCTTCATGATGATTGGTTCTTCATTATATTTCTCTCAATTGTGGTCTTATAAGGAAATTGCAGACTTCTACATGAATGCATTTCTTCCTATAGCATCGAAGGAAACCCTTATATGGAAAAAATATACTTCAAATAATGCTTCAAAAAATATATATAATTCATGATCAATCTATTGACAATGATCAAAAACCTTGGTCGTGATGAAAGTAATGAAAGAAGGGGTGAAAATGGGTTCTTTTCATAGAAAGAGGTCAAAATCAGGGTGGAGAAGAGGTCAAGTGGTGTGGAAAATGAATGATGAGATTATGCTGGAAATCTCTCAGCATTTAATAAATGACACATGACATTTTGCCTCTTTCTCCAATTGGATCCACTTCCTGTAGCATTTACAAGACTTCTTGTATCATTTCAGGACAAACACCTTGTAGCAGAATTTTTTTATCCATATCTCTCAAATGGTAGACTCGATTGACCTGGAATTTTTTCAATATGTTTCCATCATCCTTATTCACCTCTCCATATAAAATCTTGGCCATTTTATGCATGAATCTTGAGAAAAAGTAAAAATGGTTTTAGGTGATGGAAGTCGATTTCTCAAAAAGTGTGCACTATAATTCGTTGAAATTTATTGAGCATGTTACCATAGTATATATGCATCTCCTCATTAAACATATAGGCCAATGGATTCATGGTTTTGAAGAAACAATAAAAACAATTTGCTTCTCAAAAATAGGACTTCCTGTAGCAAAAACAAGATTTCCTGTAGCATTTTAGGATAGCGTGGAAAATGAATGAAAAAAACTTGGAAATGATGGGTGGATGTTGGAAATGGATTAGGGTGATGGATTGACACGACCTCGATCATTTTGGAGTATCTGATCATAGGAGTAGAAATTCCAAGTTTGACTTCCTTTGAATAGCTTTTTTACCAACTGTTTCTTTGGGTGCCAACTTTTTTCTATTCGTTGAAAATGTCAGAGAGAATCTCCATTAATCAGAGAGAGGTACATGGAGAAAATATTTTTTTCTTTTCATATTTTCATATTATTTTCTTTTCTTAGGCCTACTAGTTGCCTTAATGAGGTTTTGAACTAGTAGGCATGCCTAGGCGCCTCAAACGAGGATTTCACTGAGGATCTTTACTTTTTCTCTTATTCTTCTCTTTTTTCCAACCCATTGACCGCCTCATGGAGGTTTTCAATCAATGGAAAAATCTTAGGAACCTCAAAAGAGGTTTTCACTTGATATCTTATTCTCTTCCTCTTATTTTTCCCCTTTTCCATTTTATATTTCTTTTTTCTATCTTACTCTACTTGGAAAAAAACAATCTCTTTCAATTGTAGGAAGAATTCCAATGAATGCATGTGCACATCAAAATGATAGATAAATTGATGTGTAGGATCGAAATATATGCTTTTAATTGAACCTGAATATGAGAGAAGAAATTATTTGACTAAGAGGAGATCATAAATTGTTGAAGAAGAGTTTGTTGTTGCAACTTAATGATTGTATGAAACCATATTTCAATATAGTTTTGATGCCCATGGTCCACTTACACACTTGGATCTCTTTCTATGTCCTATTTTACCATGAAATTAAAATGTTACTCTTTTTACTGATTGTTATCTTGAACACATGGAGGATTTGAACGTAAAGACGTGGGAACATTATCAATCTCTGATTCTAATTTTTTCTCTCCATCAATTGCATCCCATGATTATTTGATATCCTCATTTTAGTATTTTTCTAATTTATGTTTCCCTTCAATGACATAAATAGAATCACATTTTTGCAATTCCTTTCTTGAATTAAGATGAATACCATTTAGATCCAAATGATATTTTTGGAAGTATTGTACCTCAGCTTTTTTAAGTTAGCTGAGTTACTTCCTTGTGTGGGTTTGGAAATGGTGGTCTAGTTAGTTGAGTGGGAGTGGATCTTTGAGATGGATGTCATCGAGGTTGTGGTGGAGATGGATGATAGTGATATCATGGAGTTGGGTATGGAGGATATTGAGGAAAATATTGAGGATATTGTGCATTTCTCCCTTAAATTTATTGCCAACCTTCCTTCCAATATTGTTTTTTGGGTTGGGACAGCCAAGGCTTCCAAGGAGGGAGTGTGTTCCAATTACTTGGATATGGGTGTGAATAGGCCTGAAATTTTGAATTAGATTCTTGAACCATACCATGTTTATTAGGATGCCATGGTCCTCTTGGAGCTACGTAATAGATTTTCTCCAATGATTGACTTGCTCCATTGTATTCTTGGTACAATTCCTTCAACCTTGGTAATGATGGAAAATATTTAGTACCATGTGATTCTTCATGGATAATACAAATATCAAAATCTTTGTTTTTGTCATTCTGCATTCTTAACATTTCTACTTATTAACTTATATTGCTAATAATTTATGTTTTAAATTTGTCAAACACATTTCCAAGATCAACTTCACTTAAAAATGTTGATGTTAATATACTTAGTAATTCCATTCCTTTTGATATGCGCTTGGATGTTTCAAAAATTTCTTCAAACGATAATTGGTATACATATCCCTTACTCGTAACATCAACAAGATAAATCCATTCATCCATAATTCTTATAAGTAAGAGGGCTTTTAGTTTTTAAAATCCTAAATCATGTAATCTTTCCCTCTTAACATTATACATGAAACTCTCTATTAGATCCTCAAGGATCTCATCCTCTTTTTTATTCATTCTAAAAATTTATTCTTTAATGTCATGATATTTCGATTTTTCTAGAAATATCTTTTGCATATCATTCAATAATCTTATTGAATTATCACCTAAAATCATGAACCATTTGAGATCTCTATCCTTCGATGTTGCTAAAAGTAATATCAACTTTTGAGTGTTTAATAACTAACCATGAGATCTACAAAGTATTTCAATCTAAGAGAGAAATGTTTATGGATCCTTTGACCTCATACCATGGAAGTTGGGAAGAAAATATGCAAGGATGTTCTTGATATGCACATTAACATCAATATATTGAATGGGAAGTTGAAGAGGATATTCTTCATTGTCATCATATCCATCCATTTATTCTACATTCTATGCCATCTCTTATTATTCTACCTGTAAAATTGGATGGGGATTTGGTTCTTACTGCACCACTTGATCAAATGGGGGGGGGGTCAGTGTTGGAGAAGTATTTTTTTTTTTTTTTAATAACAATGTTAATGTAATGCAATTTTGGGTTACATTTTTTTCGAGATATGGAAAACTTGAAGAAAATGCGCTCTGCTAGGGTTTCTGAGCTAACCCTGCAACTCTGATCTTCTCGCACCTCGGTGGCTTGCTATACACCGCCTTCCCTGAACTCTCTCTTCATGCATCAGGTCTCTGGAGGGGCGGGCTCGCCCCCCCCCCAGGGCTTCTTCTGACAAATCCGAAACTTCGATTCCCTCACATGGGGCAGGCTCCATTCCCCTGTCTTCACAGGGCGCGGCCCCCATTGGGTCTTCTACGACAGCTACAGACAAAAGTGATCCTCTGAAGGAAATTACCAAGGTAGCAAAAGACAAAGAGCCCATTACGGATCAGGGCACCACGAATGATAAAGGCAAAAATCATGTTCAAAACGTCTCTTCAAGCAGGCCCAAAGCCTCTTCTGCAACCTGCATTTCAAAGTCTTCTGAAAGAACTAAAATCGATCTTCCAAGTCATCGAATTAATGGCCGCATCCAATACATGAGGGATCATGCCCTCATCGGAAAGTTCCTAGGCCTTTGGCCGACTGAAAAGGCCTTGCAAGGCTGGATTGTTTCAAAATGGAGACCTAAGGGACAAGTTACCCTACAACTTGGGCCCAAAGGATTTTTCACAACCATTTTTCACTGCCTGGAAGACAAAACGCGCATCTTCGACGGAGGCCCATACTTCTTCAACTCAGCAGGCCTTTACCTTCGAGATTGGGTGGAAAGATTTCATCCTGACAAAGAAGACTTTAACTGGGCTCCTGTGTGGATCCGCATGTATTCTCTACCTCTAGAATACTGGGATGAGGATACCCTGATGGAAATAGGAAATGGGCTAGGGACTTTCATCAAAGTAGCTGAGGAAACCAAAAATCGTCGGTACACTTCCTACGCCAGAATCTGCGTCCACATGCACTTGGCCAAAGCACTAACGGACTCGGTAAGTCTTTTCCATGACGATTTTGAATGGATCCAGACTATAGATTACGAACATGTTCCATTCAGATGCAGGAAATGCCATGAACATGGCCATATTTTCAGGGATTGCCCCCTAAATCATCAGGCTAAAGCCCCTGTCATGGAGACCAGCAAGGATGCGAAAGGATACACCAAGGTCTCAGGTCGAAGAAAGCATGCAAAGAAATCTCTTGTACTGTCAGACTCTCCCATCATACCTGAAACCAAAAATAGCTTTGATTCTTTGTCGGCTTTACATACCCAAGACAAAATTCTGGTCATACCCTCCTCCTCAGATCTTCCTACTCCATCGGACATTCCCACATCATCAGATCTGCCTAAGGACTCCGTCCAAGTCCTTACCCCTGCATCAACATCCTCTGTCAACCCTAGCATCGAGCAAAGCCACAAAGATACCAGCATGGATACAGATTTTGCTCTTGCTCTCATGGTTCATCATCAGATAACAAAGGACGATCAATCTCAACCCATTCACATGGAGGAAGAACCTGAAAGTATCGATCTAGGGGATTTAGACATCTTGGGTCTGGAAATCGCTTGTCGACAGAAGGAGTATAGTACCATACCACCCCGACAAATCGAAAGTCTTGAAGTAGTCTTAGCCAGAGCGCAGCAACACAAGTGTCTAGGCATACAAGCAGGCAGCCCTTGGGATGGAAAGAAAATCATGAAAGAATAAAAAAAACGAGGGCGCAAAACTGATTTACAGAGAACCATTATCATTGGAGAAATGCTTGTTGATTCAGGCAGTTTCCCCAAGTTGACCAAGTTTTACAAAACCCTCCCCCACCGTTCCTCATGAAGCTCATCTCCTGGAATGTGCGAGGGTTCAATAGCCCTGCAAAACAAAGAATCTTAAAAAACATGATACAGCAAGATAGGCCGGCAATGGTCTTTCTTTAGGAAACGAAATGCAACAGTACAGTCTTGGAAACCATCCTCAACAAAATCTGGCCAGGCTGTCGATCGGTTTCTGTGGATGCGTCAGGGGCCTCCGGAGGGCTTGCAATCCTTTGGAATCCCCAAGTCTACAACCTTGAGGATTTCCATGCCTCTCACTTTGTCATACAAGCTACTTTCCACCTTATAGGGACCAATATCCATGGTCACCTCTCCAACGTGTACTTCCCCCAAGAATTCCAAAACAAAATGGATCTACTGGAAAATCTTTATGTGCTTAACTCAGTAAGAAGATATCCCTTATGGATCTATGGTGGGGACTTCAATATGATCTCAGCTCTGGAAGAAAGAACTGGAGGACGATTGCGATTAGAAGGAGACAGCATCGGCTTTAGAGACTTCATCCACAGAAACCAGTTAATCGATCTTCAAACCTCCAACGGCATTTATACCTGGACCAACAAAAGAAGGGGACCATAGCACATCGCCTCCAGGCTGGATCGCTTCCTCATGTCGGACAACGCTATCCATCTTGGTGGGGCCTTTCATGCCTCTATCATGCCTCAGATGGGTTCCGACCATTGGCCCATTATGTTGCAATGGACACGCCCTGGCTCCAGATGCAATAAGCCCTTCTGCTTCGAAGCTTTCTGGTTCTCTCATCCAAACTTAAAATATGTTGTTAAAGATACCTGGAACACTTTCAGTCCCCCTGCAGGAGCAAAAATGTATCAATTTCAACAAAAATTAAAACACCTCAAACAAACTCTAAGAGATTGGAATCGCCATCAGTTTGGCAACATTTTTGAACATCAGAAAATTTTGGCGCAGCAAATGAAAACACTGCAACAATGCATCATTATTGAGGGTAGATCGGAGGAATACGCTCACCAGGAGCAGGCACTAGCAGACAAGATCGAAGAAAGGAGACTGCAAGAGGAAATTCTGTGGAGGCAAAAATCAAGGATCAGATGGCTCAGGGAGGGAGAGAAGAACACTAAATTCTTCCATAGATCTACCATTCAAAGGCGTATGCACAATAACATAGCCTTCATCAACAATACGCATGGGGAACGCTTGGAGAGCATGAGGAAATAGAGAAGGAGTTCAAAGACTACTTTCAGACATACTCCAGGAACCTCCAGGTTGCCGAACTCAAGCCATCAGATCCATTACGCAGCACATACCAAAGATAATCACAGATGATCAGAACAGTAAACTACTACAACCTATCTCCATACAAGAAGTGGAAGATGCTATGGGCCAACTACAGGATGGTAAAGCCCCTGGCCCTGACGGCTTTACTGCCAATTTCTTCCACAATTTCTGGGATCTCATCAAATTTGAAGTTTGGGAGCTTGTGGACGAATCCAGGACGATGCACTGGATCCTCCCTTCCTTAAACTCCACTTTTTTAGCACTCGTTCCCAAATCAGACGAGTCCAATACTCCGGATAAGTTTAGACCTATTGCACTGTGTAATGTAATCTACAAGCTCATTTCTAAAGTTCTGGCTAACAGGTGGAAACCTCTCCTTCCTTGCCTCATCTCGCCAGAACAGACAGGATATGTAGAAGGTCGACAAATTCTGGACGGCATCATTCTCTCCCATGAAGTGATCCACTCCCTCAAGGCGCTGAAAAAGTCAGGTATGATTCTCAAACTTGACCTCTCAAAGGCTTTTGACAAGCTTAGCTGGAATTATATCAATCAAGTTCTTTTAGCTTTCGGCTTATGTGCCACTTGGACTCGCTGGATTATGAATCTTATTACCTCTCCTAGTTTCTCCATCCTTCTCAATGGCTCCCCTTCGTCACCCTTTCGTCCCACCCGGGGTATCCGACAAGGCGACCCCCTCTCCCCGTTTCTCTTTGTTCTTATGGCAGAAGGTCTTGGTCACCTCCTACATGCTGCCATCTCTTCCCGCTCTCTCAAAGGTCTCTCCCTCCACGGTCAATCTCCTATTTCCCATCAACAGTTTGTTGACGACACTATGCTCTTTGGTCATCCTTCGGTTCAAGAAGCCTCTTCTTTCAAGTCCATGCTTGATATTTTTTCAGAAGCTTCAGGCACTACTATTAACGCCTCCAAATCTCAGCTTTTTTTCTTCAACACTCCCATTTTAACGCAGAGAAATATAGCTAGAATCCTTGGTTTTCCCATTTCTGTGCTCCCTTCGAAATATCTTGGAGCCCCTCTCATTGACTATGCAGTCAAACATGCTTCATGGCGTATTCTCCTTGATAAATTGGAGCATAGGTTATCCTCGTGGACCTATCGCTCTCTCAATATAGCAAGCCGGCTTATCCTTATAAAATCTGTGCTACAAGCTTTTCCCTTATACTTATTCTCCATTTTGGCTGCCCCAAAATGGGTGCTTAAAAAAATTCGCAATCTACAAAGGGACTTTCTCTGGGGTTCATCAGGTCTTAATAGGAAATGGGCACTAGTTAAATGGATCGAAGTTTGTCTTCCAAAGATTGCAGGAGGTCTGGGGTTTCGTGACCCCCTACACAGCAACAACACTATGGGAGCCCGAATTTGGTGGTCTTGGATCTCCAAACCCCACTCCCCCTAGGCTCGTCTTTGGCATGCCAAATATGCTGAAGGTAGTCCTAAGGAAGCTCTTATTCGCTTCAGCTCAACCACCCCAGGCTCCCTAATTTGGAATGCGGCCAAGCAGCATAGCTCTTTTATACAAGCACACAGTTTTTGGGAAATACACTCCGGATCTTTGGCAAGATTTTGGGAGGACTCGTGGCAACAATCTCCCAAACTCACCTCTCTCTTTCACAAACCCAAATGGCAGGCTTTTATGCAAGACACGGCTCAAATCCATGTTCAACAGTTTTGGCAGCTGCAGCTCTCTCAAGGATTTCACCTTTGGCGCCCTGCAGCATCCTGGCAACACAATTGGCAGGAGGAAACTTACAATGAACTGGATCAAGAGCTTAATCTCAGAAAAATCAGACTCTTGGACCAGCTGGACAAAGTCAGATGGGGATATACCCCTAGAGGGATGTTTACTACTAAAGAAGCTTACCACCTTCTATACCAACCAGAGCAGCTCATTAAAGATCAGCTATGGGACCAGATATGGAAACCTCTTATTTGGCCTAAAGTCTCTATTTTTCTCTAGATGCTTAGTAAACATCGCATCCTTACCTGCGACAATCTACAAAAAAGAGGTTTCATTGGGCCTTCGAGGTGTCCGAATTGCAATCTTCAGGAAGAGACTATCACTCATCTCTTGGATACTTGCACCCTTGTGGATAAACTCTGGGAAAGAATGGAACATTGCAACAGAAGAACTGGTCGTAGAGTGGGAGATATTGTCAACACCATAAGGGATTGGCCCAGAAACCCATTCCAATGTCGATTTCTCAACACTCTCTGGAAGCTGCTTCCGGGATTCATCTACTGGATAATATAGAAAGAGTGCAATAGTAGAATCTTCAAGAATCACTGTTCTCTGCTTGACACCCTTTGGTATCAGCTCAAACAGTACCTTCAAGAAACTCTGGCTTTAAGGCAATGGCAGGAATCGGATATGCCAACTTCCTCCCAGGAGCGCCTCATAGTGCAAAATTGGAACCTGAACATTTCCTCCTCGACTCATGAGAGTCCCAATCATTTCATTAAGGATTCTCCTCTCTGCTGGTTGCCTCCTCACCTGCCCTCCTTCAAACTAAATTTCGATGGAGCGGCCAAGGGAAATCCGGGCCCGGCTGGCTTTGGGGGAATTTTCAGGAACTCAGAGGGTTCACCTATGCATATCTACCATGGATCAATAGGCAGGGACACTAACAATGCAGCTGAACTAGAAGGCTTATGGACAGGACTAAGCATAGTTGTAAATGAGAATCTCTTCCCTTTAGATATAGAGGGAGACTCTCAAATTTTAATAGAAGCAGCAATCAAAATACAATTCGGATCCTTAGCAGCCAAGATTGCTTCAATTTGGAGACTACTCGGCAGACTGGAACAGATTGAAGACTGTCTCAAGACACCCAGAAGTATCAACTTCAGGCATGTCAGACGTTCTGCAAACAAGGTTGCAGACAGATTGGCCAATCAAGGTGTTAATCAACAGATCCCTTTCTACTCTGGTCCATTAAACTGTTCCAATGATCCACAACTCCAAAGAGACTGCACTCTCTTGTTGCAACAAGATCTCTCGATCCCGGATGCGGGTGTACGTGAAGGTATATAATTTGCTGACAGGGGGGCAGGTAGGCACGTGGTCTACCACCACCGCCATCCCTCTGCGCTCCGAGCTCCAGTTAACTATGCCACACTCCAAAGTAAATGCTGCATTAATGCAGCCCTCTCTGCCTCGATATCACGACATCTCCATTGCAATGGCGCCCATTCCTCCACTCCTGAGCGTCGCTCCGTTGCGTTCTTGCTGCTCTCAGGTAGATGTTGCACCAAGTTTGCACACCAGTAACGGGAAAAGATGCAGATTGAGTTGTTGCCTGGAGCTCTCGACAGGTAATCACGTTTCTTCTGGTCAGTATTGCAATTTACGTTGCTCTTATGTTGGTTATAGCCCGTCTCTGAGCTCGTTCTCCACTCAGAACTTGTCTTCTCGCCCTTTTCTCCCTGCCATCTCCATTATGCCATGCCTCAGACCTAGAATGACCAGCCGGCGTGGCTCTTCCCGTGGGCAAGTCATTAGGCCACTGGTTTTCCCCTCCTCTGCCTCTTCGTCGGACTCCTCTGACTCCGGTTCTGGTCGGGTTGCTGCTCCCAGCAGTAGACGAGGTCGTAGTCATGGCAGAAGTCCATCCTCCTCTGCTGCGCATGTTCGCCTCACCTCTAATTTGAATTTTCACTCCGCCCGTTTCAATTACCCCTGTTCCATCAACCACCAAGACTTCATCGCCTCTGTGTCCATTAGATTCTGAACCAATCCGACTGCTTAGGCTCAGCCCTCAGCTCCCTCTGGTATCGCTCCGGATCCTGAGGATGGAATTCTGTTTTTCCCCCTGGGGGTTAGTCTGCAGGTTGATCAGGGCACCAAGGTCTCGGAGCACGAGGTTCTGCATGCTAGGCCCAACGCTCCTTCTGGCAGCGACTTCTTTGGAAAAGGTCCTCCGCCTCCTGAAGATGATGATTTCAACCCGTACGCCTGTCCAGTGGTGGAAGAAGCGCCCTCCCCCGCCAATGATGCTTAATGGTTTTCGCTCGTCAGATTTGTAATACGGGTTCTCAGAAGGTGTTCTTCCTCCTTCTTTTACTCAGTTTTTGCAGGAACTTTGTTGAAAATCTCCTTCGCCGAATTGCTGGTTGTTCAAGCACTGCTATCCATAACAATATGCTCAGGTCAGCGCTTGAGCGCTTCAACATGAATGCTTGTAATTTTTTATATGGCAATAGTTTGTTTCGGTCTTTCATGTCGTGGAGAGTCCTATACTCCAGAAATCTTTTTGCTTTCCAGATTCAGCTGTTCAGACAAAAGGACATGGTCCTGGTCATCAAGGTTTTCTCTTATAGTCAACAGTTGTGGCATTTTCATGTTAATGATCAGCAATGTAATGATAGAATGCCTCGTCACTGGGCTAGATATTCTGAGGCCTCTGCCTCTTTGTAATCTTTTTGTACTAATATAGAAGTAGACAGATTCAGAAAAAAAAAAAAAATGTAATGCAATTTTATGTTTTTAAATGAAATATTCCTAATTAATTTTTTTTGTTTTTTCAGAAAAAAAAATAAATGAATCAACTTTGGAAGAAAAGAATGCATAATTTGATACCTCCTTGACAACAACACCAATTATTGATGAGCCTCACTATTGGAACAAGAATGTTGCAACTCCCAAGGCTACCAACTTTAATTATAAACATGGGGCTCATACAGACTTAGGAGGTATCTAAACTATATGTGTAGCATACAGTGTATCCTTATTTTGTTTATATTATGTAATGGAGTGAATTCTATGAAATAAAAGCCTAAAATAATTGCAAAAATGGAAGTGTTAGTTTGAAAATAAATTAATCCTAGGCAAGAACAACAATTTGTAGTTGAAATACTAAGAGCATGAATTCAAATAAATAGGTAGAATATAATTTGTAAAAATTATTTTCCTAAGTTTTTTTTTTCTTCCTCTATCATGTATTGATATCCTAGGGGTCACGATTCAAGCCTAAGATACAAGTGCTACAAGAGTGCTACATGAAGTTCCTTTTTGCTATAAGAAGTCATGTTTAGGAGATAAATCACCGAATGACTAAGTAAATGAAATGAATATTGGATGGAATTATTTTTTTAATTAATTAGGATGTCTTAGGTCTCCATTATAACTCTAATCACTCCAAAATACCCTTGTTCACACATGCTAAAAACCAACAGAAAATCAGTACTCTATAAAATGGAATTTCAAGAACTTGTGAGCTAGTTAACCTATCAAATGCCTAATCTAATAAAGTGAAAATGAAATGGGGTAATTTTTTATTAAATTGAATTTTTTTATGAAATAATACAAGTTTAATCAACTAAAATTAATCTCATTAAACCAATATTAAAAAAAAAACATAAAATTAGTTCTATTTCGCTATAGGGCATTTCCAAAAATCCTATATTCGTGAACTAGTAACCAAATCCAAGTAGTTAATGATGAAGATGACCTCCAAAAGTTTTTATAGTGATGAATAATTCTTGTGAATTTGTAAATAACCTGCAAACCAACTCACTCCAATCATTTAACTCAATCCTACAGCGAGAAAATAATCCATACTAAATGGAGAAATAAGAAAAACAATTATAAGAGATGCATGTGAATAAGAAGTAAGAAAGTTTTTATAGTGATGAATAATTCTTGTGAATTTGTAAATAACCTGCAAACCAACTCACTCCAATCATTTAACTCAATCCTACAGCGAGAAAATAATCCATACTAAATGGAGAAATAAGAAAAACAATTATAAGAGATGCATGTGAATAAGAAGTAAGAAAAAAAAAAAAAAATGTGCAAGAGGGCTATGAGGCTCCTAGGATTTCTAATCCCAAGGAGACTTAGAATCCTATGGAACAAACTAATATTTAAAAGCTAAAAATGGCACCAAACTTCATTATTTGAAATAATCCAAGTACATCCATGCAAGAAATGAGAATGGAGCTACTAAACAACATGTTTTATCCTCAAGAATGCTAACAAATGCATGCCCTGAGAGGCCAATTCGAATTTATACTTATACAAAATGGTGAGGAAGGAAGTGTCCACCTCCAAAATCACTCAAATAATGGATCCAGTTCCCAAAACTAGGAATCTGCATTAAATGACAGGGAACACATTCCTAGAGTTTCTCAATCATTAGAGCTCCAGAATATCTCAATAAATTCATGATATTTTGTTCATTTATTCTTGAATTTTAATCCTCAGGTATTATGAATAAATTCCCTAAATTATCTCCTCCAAATCTTCAAAATATGCCCATTATTCTCACAATATTTTTCAAAAATAAATAACCTTAGACACAAATATGCAATTATATCTAAAATTTCCTGAGAACATATTAAATATTAAAAAAAATATATTAAGTGTATAAGGAGAGGTTTAATATAGCATTCATGTGCCTAATAAAGGCTATATTGGCCTTAATTTGAGTCTAATTTCGAGGCTGGCACTTTCCTTTTAGAGACTCACACTTTTCTCCCTCTCGTGAAAGCATCCTTTTACACATGGAAATTGGTGTTCCACAATGTCAAATTACTTGTTTATTCAAGGATTTATTTGTATAATCTCTTATAATATCCATTGAGACCAATGAAATCGTTGAATTATGGTGGCCTCGACAATACTATAAATGGGGTTGCTACTCCGAATGGCTCGAGGTCTAATTAGGACTTCACATCAAGGAGACCCCTTTGTATATTGGCAGTATCTTGTGCCATCAACATATACATTTTGAATTAATGAGTGGAATATGTACATGAGATCCAGAAGGTAAATGTACGTAAATTTCTTAAGTCACGTTACTTGAATTTTTTCAACTTGGGAGAAGTGGTTTCCGTTAAGTGGAAGAAAACGCAGACATCTAGGGTAGTTCATATCATGTAAACAACAATTTTCCTAGTGTATTTCCATAATATCAGCCAAATTAGGTCACGTTTACTTGGCATATCACATAAAATTCCAAATTTATTAAGATGGATATTGTATTCTCTCACTACACCTCGATGTTTCTTGGTATGTGTAATCTTGAATACCCACCTCAGAGAATGTGAGGTTTTTTATTCAATCTCGTAAGGTAAAACTAGAGGCCATAAGTTATTGTATATTCATGGATCAAAATACACATTTGTATATTCTTCTGATAAATATTTTCCTTTACACTTTTGGAAAACTATCATTGTCATAACAAGAGGTTGCTTATGGTGATCAGGAATAATTTTTCTATAAATGGATAGTGAGCTTTTTCCATTATATATAAATGTATTTATTATAAAATTTGTAGAAATTTGCTGAATAATGATCAATTATCCACCGAGACTATCCTGATCACATATCAATTCAAATTCATATGCAACACATAATCTCTTCCACTCAGATCATCACACATGTGGAAATAAAACAAGCGATAGCACACCAATTCATCATACACATTAACACGGTATGTATGGGGAAAGCTTATAGCTGAAAACCCCGCAGCTATTGTGTATATTATAATGGAGAAATCATGTAACAAACTCAGTACAATACTCCTCACAAGTACTCAGTACTTTCTCATAAAGTTACACACAAACTAGCTTGGTTTTGAACAGGTTACTGGTTCAAAACTCACCACTAATTTCCTTGCCTCCATTGCGCAATCATGGCCTCTCTAAATAGAGATCCAAGGTTCGAATCTCCTTGGCTTGACAGTGCAATCATCATGGGCAATTCCTCCAAGTGTGGTGCAAATATCATGCACAACTGATGTCGCCACTGATAGCTAAATCAACCCTTTGATCTACCTCTTTCACTGGTCTCCACTGAACTGTCCATGCACTATAGTGAACTGATGTGTTCTTGAGTTGAATAATGAGTTACTAATTAATGAATTAAATAATATTTAATTCACTCCACTCATTACTAGTTGATTAGCTAGTTAAACTAATCTCAACCAGTTCAACTAAATTAAACCGAACACAACTCCACTATCTGTCTCATTAACTCCACCAAACTTCTGCCACTGAAGTCCTAACTGAAGTCAACCATGCATGATGCCATCAAACCCTTGGGAATAGCGTAATTCCTCTGTCAGATACATGAGCCACTTCCAAGGCTCGAACTGAAGTGCTCCAAGAGAGTAAACTGAAGTTTAGAGTCCAAATATTATTAAGGGTAAATAATATTTGACTTCCCTATTTTTAGGATAGGCAGTCTAAAAATAGACTTCGACCTATAGGTCCAAAAAATAGAGGTCCATCTATTTTTACCAACATGACCAATACTCAAAGAATAACATACTGCAACCCCTGGACCATGCTCCATATGTCTAAAAATAGACATAGTCTAAAAATAAACTTTGCGCCAAGATTTGCCTGCAGGCCCACTTAGTGAAGGCGACTTCATTTCACTAAGCTCCATAATCTTGCTGCATTTTCAACACTCCCTCTCAGCAAGATATGGATTATCTGCAACCCCTATCCTGCCTCTGTGGAATTCTAACTTGCTCCTGGTGAGCGCCTTCGTCAGGATGTCGGCATCCTGATCCTCCGTGGGAACATATGAAAGCATCATGATTCTCCGCTGAACACAATCTCTGATATGATGATACCAATCTGTGAAGCCATGCTGCCTTAACTGATCCTCCTGTCTGTACCATGAACCATATCTCGATGTGCCTCTAATATAATGCAATACATGCTTGCCTGCCTTCCAAAAGAGCTTGGTAGGCTTAACCATAGCTTGCGAAAGTTGGTTAACTGCATAGCATATATCAGGTCGTGTATTGACCAAATACATAAGCGACCCCACCAACTGTCGATAGACAGTGGCATCCACTACCTCCGCTGAAGTAGCATCCTCCTTCCTCCAACCACCAGGAAGAGAAGTGTCAACAGGCTTGCAGCCATGCATGTTGAACCTCTCCAGAATCTCCTGGGCATACTTGCCCTGAGAAACAAACAGTCCTTTGCTGCGTTGCCAAATCTCCAATCCTAGGAAATAATGAAGGATGCCCAAGTCCTTCATCTCAAACTCTCATGCAAGATCCTCCTTGCATGAAAGTATCAACTTCTCATCGCCAGTCAAAATCAGATCATCTACATACAGTACGATGATCAACAGCTTCCCCTCCACCACAATCTGGTATAGGTTAGGATCCGCCTCACTCTTGGAGAATCCAAGCCCAGTGAAGTAGTTGTCTATCCGAGTGTACCAAGCACGAGGTGCTTGCTTCAGCCCATACAGTGCTCTCTTGAGTCGACACACATGCGACTCACTGCTGAAGATCTCGAAACCTTCAGGCTGCTCTATGTACACCTCCTCCTCAATAACTCCATTGAGGAACGCAATCTTCACATCCATATGATGAATGTGCCACCCCATCTGCGCTGAGAGAGCAAGGATCATCCGTATGGAAAATTACCTTGTGACAGGAGCAAAGGTCTCCTCATAATCAATCCCCTCGATCTGTGAAAAGCCACGGGCGACAAATCTCGCCTTGTACTTCTCCACACTCCCGTCAGCCGCCTGCTTCACTTTGTAGATCCATCGCGAACCCACCATTGATTTTCCCTCCGGTCTTGGGACAATCTCCAATGCACTATTTCTGACGATCGAATCATATTCTTTGATCATGGAATCTACCCATGCGGGTTCCTCCACAGCTTCCTCAAAAGAGGATGGCTCCGTCATGACACATTGACTCACAAGAGCCATGTATCCAGTGTACCGATCCGGTGACTGCCTCTGTCTGTGCTGTGCTGTAGGTGGTCCTACAACCTTCTCTGCATCCCGAGCCAGTCGCTCAGCTTCTGTAGTGCGCATGCGCCCTCTGATGGTTGGCGCTGCATTGGTGGTTTCTTCCACCTCCTGAACTTCCTCTTGTGGCTGATCCACATCCGGAAGCTCCTCCTTAGGAACTAACAGCTCCTCATCTGCATGCAAGTGTAGCTCCCTCTCAAGCGAACACTGCATGGCTTTCTCCTTCTGAAATTTTATATCCCGTCGCACAACAGTCTTTCGACTGTCTGACAAATATACTCGGTAGTTGTGAGGTGTATCGGTGTACCCCACAAATATTCCAACCTCAGCAGTTGGATCCAGCTTCCTTCTCGCATCCTTCGTCACATGCATGTAGACAGGAGAACCAAAAATCCGCAAATGGGAAATATCAGGCCTCTTGCGAGAATAAGCCTCCTCCGGTGTACTCATGCCAAGAACCTTGTGAGGACAACGGTTCTGCACATACACTGCTGTATTGCATGCCTCGGCCCACAAGTGAAGGGGTAGGCCCTGATCATGCAACATCGCCCGTGCAGCACCCACGATCGTTCTGTTCTTCCGCTCAGCCACCCCGTTCTGCTGTGGGTTATGGGGTGCGATGGGCTCTCTCCGAATCCCTTCTGCGCTGCAGAACTCCTTGAATTCAGCCGAGATGAATTCACCACCGTTATCACTCCTTAGAGCAATCACCTTCTTCCCCGACTCCTTCTCGACCAATGCTTTAAACTCACAGAACTTCGCGAATGTATCGCTCTTCTTCTGCATGAAGAAGATCCAACACTTTCGAGAGAAATCATCAACAAAGATCACATAATACTTGTGCTTTGCTGTCGAAGCAACTAAGAAAGGACCACACACGTCTGTGTGAACTCTCTCAAGGATCATCGTGGCGCAACTATCCTTCTCGTGAAAGGTGGCTTTCACATACTTCCCTAAAGTACACCCCTTGCACTGATCTGACTGCGCAAGAGTGCCCTTAGGAAGCCCAGTAGAAATCTGCTGCAGAATCTTCAAAGCTCCATGGTGAAGGTGGCCCAATGTCCTGTGCCACAGTTCGCCCTCATCATCCTGGCTCACCACTTCTCCCGCCTTGCATGCCATAGCTACGCAGCCATCTACCTGCAACTGATAAAGGTTCTTGGTTCGAACCCCTATCTTCCGGGTCTCTCCAGTAGTCTTACTGCGCAGGATGGCTTTTCCTTCGCTGAAGACCACATCATACCCCTTATCCTCCAACATCGCTACTGAAATCAAGTTCTTCTTCAATCCAGGTACATGCATGACATCCTTCAATACAAAGGGTTTACCAGACTCCCTCTGAAAGGATATGGTACCGATACCAGTCGCACTGTATCTACCATCATCGCCCATCTCGATGTGCACACCCAAATCTTTGTCCTCCAGATCTCAGAACAAATCCCGATCTCCCATCATATGAAATGACACACCGCTGTCCAAGAACCACACCGATCCCATCACACTTGAAACCAAGCATGCGATCAGTGAAAAGTCAAGCTCGAACTGTGAAGCCAAAGCCGCTCCATCTACAGATCTTCTTGCTTGCTTGTTTTTCTTCTTCTTTGGACAATTTGTAGCATAATGTCCGTGATCATGGCAGTGAAAACACTTCACTTTTTCCATATCCTGCTTCTTGCCCGTTGCACCGGAATGAGAAGTTTTCTTACCCTTCCCCTTCTTTGCTTTGGCAACCAAAGCACAATTTTCTTCATCAGCTCCCTTTGATGAAGATCCATCCCGAGTAGTCCTCCTTATCTCCTCCTGCATGAGATTCGCCCAAAGGCGCTCCCATCCTGGCAGCTTCTCCCGACCATTGACACTATCTTGATATGAGTGCCAAGCCTTCGGGAGACCAAGGAGAGCCAGGTTGACCATATCCTAGTCTTCGACAGTCACCCCCACACTTCCCAGCTCATCTCTGCATTGAGTGAACTTCGTGAGGTATTTGGCGATACTGTCACCTTTCTCCATCTTGATGTTCCTGAGCTTATCTTTGAGCACCAGCTTCCTTTGGTCGCTCTTACTCTGGAATAGATCCATCAAAGCTTTCCACATTAAATATGGAGAAGCCTTTCCATGGAGGCTGGATACAATATGATCCTTGACGCCCTCCAATAGGATCCTTCGACATTTCGCCATCTTCTTTTTCCATGCTTCGACTTCAGCAGGATCAGTGGGCCTTTGGACATCCGTATCCACGAATTCCTTCAGTCCATTATCTTCTAATACTGCCTCCATGCGATCCTTCCATGCAACATAATTTGAACTGCCTTCAAGAGCATATTTGAGTCGCAAACCGTTGAAAGACATTTTCAACTCCGGCACCAAGAAAACAAAACTGCTGCAAAATTCGAATTCCACTTCAAAGCTCAACCACTCTAGATCTGTGAGAACAAATTATTTCTAGCACAGAGATTGACTGCAAGGGGCGTTTACTGGATATATCACCTTTCAAAGAAAGGATGGATCCAGAGGCTACCTGGCCCGCATGCAGACTCTATCTACCGAAATAAGTTTGTAATCACTGTGATGATCAATCTCTTCTTCAATAGCTCCGATACCATGTAGATATTTGCTGAATAATGATCAATTATCCACCGATACTATCCTGATCACATATCAATTCGAATTCATATGCAACACATAGTCTCTTCCACTCAGATCATCACACATGCGTAAATAAAACAAGCAATAGCACATCAATTCATCATACACATTAACACAATATGTATGGGGAAAGCTTATAGCTGAAAACGCCGCAGCTATTGTGTATATTATAATGGATAAATCATGTAACAAACTCAGTACAATACTCCTCACAAGTACTCAGTACTTTCTCATAAATTTACACACAAACTAGCTTGGTTTTGAACAGGTTACTGGTTCAAAACTCACCACTAATTGCCTTGCCACTATTGCGCAATAATGGCCTATCTAAATAGAGATCCAAGGTTCGAATCTCCTTGGATTGACAGCACAATCATCATGGGAAATTCCTCCAAGTGTGGTGCAAATCTCATGCACAACTGATGTCGCCACTGATAGCTAACTCAACCCTTTCATCTACCTCTTTCACTGGTCTCCACTGAACTGTCCATGCACTGTAGTGAATTGATGTGTTCTTGAGTTGAATAATGAGTTACTAATTAATGAATTAAATAATGTTTAATTCACTCCACTCATTACTAGTTTATTAGCTAGTTAAACTAATCTCAACTAGTTCAACTAAGTTAAACCGAACACAACTCAACTATCTCTCTCATTAACTCCACCAAACTTCTGCCACTGAAGTCGTAACTGAATTCAACCATGCATGAGCTCACCAAACCCTTAGGAATAGCGTAATTCCTCTGTCAGATGCATGAGCCACTTCCAAGGCTCGAACTGAATTGCTCCAAGAGAGTAAACTGAAGTTTATAGTCCAAATATTATTAAGGGTAAATAATATTTGACTTCCCTATTTTTAGGATAGGCAGTCTAAATATAGACTTCTACCTATAGGTCAAAAAATAGAGGTCCATCTATTTTTACCAACATTTCCAATAATCCAAGAATAACATACTGCAACCCCTAAACCATGCTCCATATGTCTAAAAATAGACATAGTCTAAAAATAGACTTTGCGCCAGAATTTTCCTGCGGCCCCACTTAGTGAAGGCAACTTCATTTCACTAAGCTCCATCATCTTGCTGCACTTTCAACAAAATTTTCAAAGGTAATAAAGGAAATTTTTTTAGGTAGAATCAATATATATTTAAAAAGAAGCATGGCACCATATGGGATTTCCTCATTAATTTTTTCATTAGAATTTAATTTAGTTTGGCCATCAATTCACAAGGTCGAAGAACTAAAGCATGCTATAAACACTAGGATGAATGGAAGCATGGCACCAAATGAGAATTCCTCAACATTGTGTTCATTAGAATTGAATCCAAATTGGCCATCAATGCACGAAGTCAAAGGATCGAAATGCATTGTACATGTCGGGAAGAATGGAACCATCACACCATATGTGTATTCATCAACAATATATTCATTATAATTGAATCTGAATGGGTCATCAATGCATGAGGTTGAAGGATAGAACCATGTTGTACCTATTGGGGCTTCCATGATATGTAGGTTTTCCTTTTAGGTACCTGTTAGTAGAAAAATATTTGATGTTTCAACAAAAATGGGCCAAAGCTACATGAATTCAAACATGAATTTTCATTCAATATCAAATTTGGAATTAGAGAAAGTTCAATATGAGTTTCGTGGAATATATTAAAAATGCACACAAAGTCACATTTTAGGGTGAGTTTTGGAAATATGTTGTCTTTGATGTCAACGAGATGTCAAAAATGTACCTATTGATGTCAATAGTCAATACAAATAGAAAGAAGGTATCGGGAAGCATACTTCAAGAGAAATAAGGATGGGATGTGTGTAGAGAATTTGGAGCCAGGTATAGTTCAACAAATCATTCCCACTATAGGTGAAACCCATGTAGATGGATAGAGCTCTGAAAGAGATTTCTAGTGATATGTGGAAGCTCAAAAATGGCCTCCTGGTTTGAAAGTTAGAGCCAGTCAAAGTCTGGTTATATCAAAGTCAACATAATAGAGTTTGTGGCAATATGAACTTTGGTGCATACCAATAGTTGGTAGAAGTGGAAAATTCGGCAACCAACCCTAGAAGAGCAGCCAAAAGGCATTTCAATCTAACTTGGAGCACCAACAGAGTACTGCACTTTATTTTTTGTTTGTTGGAAACCTTTGAGCACTACTGAGAAGTGGGGTCAATCAATAGTGTGATATTATTAATACGTTTTAGAAATTTAAACTTCACTTGTTGATTCATGCATAAAACCAACAAAATATTATATTATCCCATAAGCATAAGCCATGTATGCATCTAAAACAATATGATCATATGAGCAACAATAAGAAACACATAAAAAAACCCATAAAAGGCATTACCCAAGAGACACAATATATCTGGTCGAAAGTACTTCACCAGGAAAAAAACCACCCTTGCTCTAGCTTCTCTACTCTAAATTTCTATTATTCAAGCAATTGAACTTTTACATAGCTAGTTGACTTCCATCAACATGGATACTTTACCTCCTATACAAAATTCCAACACCCATCGACTAGGAGACTCAATTCTAATGATAAAATCTGAAGACTTTGTTCCATATAGATCTATGGACTATGATGCACTAAAGAACACCACGATAAACGATCCTCTTCCAAATACGATTGGACAATCCAACCACCATTTGATGAGAAGTTGTTCCTTTCGCTAAATATTTTATATTACTACTAGTCTCCCATGAAGTCATTTATCCTCCACCATTGTGTGAAACTCTAATATATTTTCAAACTGGATCCAAGACATTATCCTAAAAAAAAATTAGCTTTGCATACATTCTCTCAACAAAAATACATCATCATAAGATCAAATATAGAAACTCCACAAAGAAATTCTCTCCATTATAGGAAAAAAATGACCATAACAAATTTGAATACAATCTTACCCTCACAACAAAATTATGTTGCATAATACAATCACCGACAAAATACACTATGGATATATGAGAAATGCATAAGGAACTCCTGTAGAAAACAAGTGTGAAAACCACCATTAGAAGAACTACCCAACATCATACAAAAACTTATCCAAACGATCTCAACTCCAACAACTTCAAATCTGAGATATTCTGCAACATGCTTCATATTTTCTCACTATTGAGGCATTAACACTCATATATTGAAGGATGTATGCATTCAAATAGGTCTGAATCATCAACAATATATGAAATCTTATCTTACTCACATACACACTCTGTTTACTCACAATCAACAACCACAATGCTCACAAGACAAGAATATAAAACCTATAGGGAGAAATTGAGTTTGGGGCTGGGATTAAAGGTGCAAAACTTGGAAAAAATTAATCCACTAGCACATAGAATTGTGCACTAAATGCATTTACATCATGAGAGGAAATTTTTAAATATTTTTTGACTTTTTCAAATAATTCTCGAAGCCTCTAGGAATTTCATTGCTATTTTTCTTCCGAACAACGCGAGGAATCCAAACAAAATGTCGTGAAATCCCTCAGTCAAATTCATGACACTAGCTCCATTCAACTAAGACCTAGAATTTCTCCCATATACTAGTTTGTCAATGACTAGAATCTTTCAACTACTCCCATAGATTTGGCGCCATGTGATTGTGTCTAAAAATGAAGGAACACATCAGTCCTTCAGATAAGAACCTATGCCACCAGTTGGAACCTCTTATATAGCATATATAATAGCCTCCAAACCTCTAACATGGCCTCTAAAACATATTCAAGTTGTTCAAACATTTCTCCCAATTTTCATTGTAAAATTGAACTAGAAGGCCAACAAACAAGGTTGGGAAGAGTGCCAACAAGTCCTCGAATCTCCATCAAACGTATGAACAAGATCCAACACCTCTTTCAAACCTGAAAAAAACTATTTCGAACCATCTTCAAGTCATCACATGAAAACAACAAGTCATCCTCATAAGAATAGACACAAATACATAATAAAGAATTAGTTGGAAACTCAACTAGTTTGCCATCAACCATCTCTATCACATGTAGATCTACATGATGAACTTGTAGTAGCATCCTCTACCTATAGCAACACCATACAAATATCTTACAACATCAACAAACCATCATGATATTTCCATCAATGCACATGCCAAAAAATACAAATTCCCTATGACCATCATGCTATCACCAAGTTACATCATTTCCAACATACAACCATGAGTGCAACATCATTGAGTTGACATCAATGACAACATAATGATCTCAATACCAACTCAGCCAGATGAAACCATGCTAAAATTAATTTCATGTACGTATAATCTATACTACAATTGGTTGACATCAATTCCAGCATGGTCTAGCATCCATCATGAACCAATTCCAACATAGCTAGTTGGATCCATGCACACCATAAATGGAAACAATCTCCCCCTTTGTAATTGATGGCAACTGTACAAACTCTCCAAACCATCATCGAATATCACTCCCCCTTTGACATCAATGGCAAAGGGACAACTTCATATGAACCGACAACAAGAACTGAAGAAAATGTACTGGAGTAATAAATCTCTACATGGATGAAAAATAATGCATAAAAAATAATCCATACCTCCATATAAGAAAGAAGAAACATATATATCCAATTAACATCAAAAGAAGTACACCAACCAACAAAATCTAGTAGTAGCAGGAATATTCACAAGAGGCAACCACACAAGCATCATATGAAACGTCTTCATAATATAAAATATGAGCAACGTTAAGTATATACATTAATATCCACATGTGGCACCATCCAACATCTCCATAAAAACCACAAAGAAAAAACCACCAAATATATCTAAACGTAACATGTGGTCACCCCAACTCTCATAGAAAGTATGAGGCATATCATGACAACTCCAAGCGGATGATAATGCCAACAATGGATGACTGAAGTAACAAGAGAAAATAGATGCTCCCCTTGAACACATGTCATCTTCAACATTAATCCATGTTGCATTGAACCAATTTTTGGGATGAAATGATCGCTTCCAGTCCGAACATTGCTTCCTTTGAAAAATAGAAGCATGATATGGACTAAGACTCCAAATGACCATGACTCAAGTGAAATATAAATTTCTAAATACATAGCTGTAGAAACATGATAGAAAACTCATACATGACCAATATATGACCATAACATGACCTCATGACTCATGAATAAATTACCCAAAATATACTACAATAAAAATACATGGCTTCATGAGTATTATACATGAATTCATCAATGGAATACATAGTTTTTATGATCATATCCTATGGAACAATGACTCAAATACATAATATAAAATGACAATTACATCATCATTATCCCATACATGTGGCTGCAATATGACTCCATAAGACTTCTCCAAAACATTCCTATCATCATGATGACTTAACAACTATTGACTGGACTCTCAACCAATACATAAATATGAAAAAATGGCAAGTACATGGTTGTAGTAATCATCATAAAACAAGTCATACATGGCTGGTCCATGCCACATGCCATCTCAATACATATTGAAGTAATTATCACAATATATGCATGGTTGCAGATATTTTCAACCAACTATTAGAGGAAATAAATAAATAAATAAATATATATATATATATATATATATATATATATGGTTGAAAAATGTGCTCATTTTCACTCATGAAAACACACATAAATATGATGAAAATAATTAACTAAAAAAATGAATAATATGCCAAACAATCTAGGAAAACATCACACCATGCATAGCTCCCCCTACGCTCAATATATTTTCAAGAGGCAGGTTGATCTTGTGGACTTGAGTGTGCATGAGGCTAAAAATGACTCATCATATGCTACTGCAAACTCCTTCATAGACTCCCCTTGAGTTTATACACCTCTCATGAATTTGAAGTCCTCTATATATATGCATTAATAATGATGTACTACATGAGGATATTCTCTTCACTAGTTGAAGAGTTGCGTCTCTTTTTCTTTTGCACACTTGCATGGGATACTTATTCTCCTCTTTGATCTGCTTCTTATCGTCCTTAACTTGCTTCCTTCCTCGCTTCATTATTTTTGTGCTATATACTCTTTGTTTTTTCTTATTTTGATCATTTTTCATTGAGTAATGGGGAAACATACAATATATTCCATATTTCCAACTCTATGGCATATGAAGCACTCCACATGGCTAATAGGATCACCTCTTCTTGTGATCATGCCATATCTAAAACTTTCATTGAATATGTGTCTCCCCCATTGGTTAGATCTGAAATCACATGCTTTATGGCCCGACAAGCGACATGAGTAAAAATAACCATAAACATCATGATTATACCCGAAGTTCAACCTTCTTGGCTGCTAATATTTCTATAATATTTGTTGATGTGATCTATACCTTCTATTCTAGGAATTAGCTACAACATGTCCATACTTGTGAAAATTCTAGAATTGTATCTCATGTATCAAAGGAACTAAATTAATTTTCTTCTTTTGAAATCTATTGGAGTTTCCACTATCATCTCTAGGATCAAGAGGTATTCTTAATGTAGTTTATCATATATATTTATTCTCTATTGTTTGTTTTGTTGCTTGATTTGCTGTTGATTCTTCTTAATTTTCTGCCTTTGGTTCTTTTGTTTCCTACTCGACTGCTCGATATGCTTCTTAATTCCTTGGTTGTAAATTTTGTTGCTGGTATTGTTTGCTACATGTTTCTTGGGTTCTTATTTGCTATTTTTTCTTGCATTCAAACTAGATTCGTCCTTTTGAAATCCAAGACCAAATTTATCCAATGGTGATATTTAGATCTCAAGAAAAATATCCAAGGCTACGATACTCTTCTCCATCTTCCATTTCTTTATAAAGGAAATCGCTTCAACTTCTAATTTCTCACATTCATATTCCTTATCTTTTTATTTCTTATTGATGGCTTCCTAAAATTTTTTATATTCTGGAAACTTAATCTTTAAGCTCACAATTCCTTCCTTGAGTTTCACCTCCTTATCATCACAAATCTGCAATAATTTTTCTTTACCCTTACATGCAATTGTTAGTCTATAAAACATATCTCTAAGGATATTAAAATTATCCTCATATTCACTATGTGCCTCAACATGATCTAAATCTGAGTCATAAAAATTTTGCCTCTAAGGAAAACCATTAATGTTTATACCTTTGGGTTCATGATTTTCTGATCTTCTCTCATCATTTGTTGTATCATGTCCACTAGAAGAATGAGACTCTTGTCACTGATAATATTTTTTTTGGAGGATCGTATTTTTGTTCTTCTTCTTATTTATCTTCTTCTCATTTTCCTTATTGATGATCTTACCATCAGCCAATATGGCTTGTAACTTGTCCCACATTTCTTTGCCATGTCTCAAACCCACTAGTGTCTTCATATCATCATGATGACTATTCTTGTACATTATGCATCTTGCTGCAAAAATTTATCTACAATTGGATATTTGCCACAAACTTCACATACTAATATTCAAATGTTAAATCCAGGAGATAATAATTTTTTACATTTTTTCTCCATACATTGTAATTTTCAGCAGTGACAACAACCATTCTGAAAAAAAATAATTTTCCACCCACAACCCCTAAATCTACTCTCCAACAATAAAGCTAGAACCAAGAGACTTGTTATGATACCAATTGTTGGAAACCTTGAGCAATACTAAGAGGGGGGAGCTTTAATCATTAGTGTGACATTCTTAACAATTTTTACCAATTTAAACTTCACGTACTAAATCATGCATATAAACAAAAACATATTAGATTATATCATATACATAGACCATGTATTCAGCTAAAACATGATAATCATATTAGAAACAATAATCAATAGAACAAACATCCACAAATTCCATCCCACAAGAGACACAAGATGTCTGGTGGAAAACCTGTCATCGAGAAAAAAAAACACCCTTGTTGCTTTTGCTCCGCTTTGGATTTCTATTAGTCAATAAATTGGTATTTTACATAGTTATTTGACTCCCATAAGCATGGAGACTCGACCTCATATAAAAAATTCCAATAGGCTAGGAGACTCAATTCTACAGATTCGATAAGAAGACTCTATTCTCTATGGATCTACAAACTACCATATTTTGAAGGGTACCACGATCAATGATGCTCACCCAACTCCAATTGGACTATCCAACTAATAATGGATGAGAAATTGTTCCTTTCGTTGAATCTTCGATATCACTTCTCCTCTCTCATGAATTTATTGCTCCTATACTAGTATATGGACCTCCTTTAATCTATTTTCAAACTAGATCCAAGACAATATGCTAAAGGAAAAATCAACTCTACATAGATGCTATCAATAACAAGACATCATCATAACATCAAATATAAAAAATCCACAAATAGATTTTCTCCCAAATAAAAAAATAGTGGCCATAATAAATATGAGTACAATTAGACCCTTACAACAAAATAATGTTTCATAATAGAATAAAAAACAAAATACATTATGTCTATGTTCCAAAATGTTCAACAACTCTTGTAGAAAACAAGTGTGAGAATAACCATAAAAACCATTCCCCAACAACATACAAAAACTTCTTCAAACTATCTCAACTCCAACAACTTCATATCTGAACTACTCTATAGAATGCTTCATATTTATTCACTATTCCACCATTAGCACTCATAGACTAAAGGATCTCTACATTCCATTAGGTATGAGGCATCAAAACTCCATGCAACCTTCTCTTACTCACATACACACTGTATCTACTCACAATCAATAACCTAAAAGATCACAAGATAATAATATAAAACTTGTAGTGTGAAATTGAGCTTGCAGCTAGCATAAAAGGTGCAAAAATGGAATGAAATCAATCCACTAACACCTCAAATTTTGCACTAAATTCATTAACATCATGACATGACCTTTTCAAACAATTCTGGAAGCCTCTAGGAATTTCCTTTCTATTTGTTTTTCGAGAAACAGGAGGAATGTAAAGAAAATGTCATGAAATACCTCAGTGACATGCATGACATTGTATCCATGTGACTAAGACTTATAACTGCTCGAATAGGATAGTCTAGCATCGACTCGATCCTTCCAATTTCTCGCATAGGCTTGCCTCCATGAAACTGTGGATTAAAAAGAGGGAAAACATTAGTCCTTCAACTCAAAACCTTTGCCACCAGTTGGATTCTCTTCTCCAACATATGCACTAGCCTTAAGACCACTGTTGATGCCTCTAACACATATGCAAGCGGGTTAACCATGTATACTAAATGTCACTACCAAATTGATCTAGGATGTCAACAAATAAGGTTGGCAAGAGTGTCAACAAGTCCTCCACTTTCCATCAAACCTATGAATAAGTTGTAGCAGCTTTGTTAGACCTGTAAACCCCTTTGTAGAACCATCCTCATGTCATCACATTAAAACAATAATTAATCCTCATAAAAATACACATGAAGACCTAATGAGCACTTAGTGAAAAACTCAACAAGGTGCCATCAAACATCTCTATCACATGTATATTTTTATGATTAACCGGTAGCAGCACCATCCAAATATCTTGCAACATCAAAAAACCATCACAACATGTCCATCAATGTACATTCCAATAGATGCTAAATCCTCTTTACCATCATGCTACCATCAAGATACATCAATGCCAACATACGACCATGAGTGTGACATCTTTGAGTTGACACCAATGCCAACATAATCATCCCAATTACAACTTAACCCATTGTAAAAATGATATAATGAATGGAATATACATATATTATATACTAGAAGTTGTTGACATCAATGCAACATAAGCTAGTTGTCATTATGAACCAATGGAAACATAACTAGCTAGATCCATGAACACCATAATGCTAACTATTTACCCAACTAGATGTATACATGAATACCTAAATTCCAAAGTTATTGGATATTTTTGGAGCCCGCCCAACCTTGTGACCTCAAAGGTATGGTTATGGTGCAAAAATTCTTAGCATCAAGATGTATGTATCAGGATGACGACAGGTGGTGGTTGTTGGTCACTTTAATTGTTTATTAATTTAAACAATTCAAGTGCTACATAAATTGTCAACCCAGGGAAGTCTGTTTATTTCAAAGGCAATCACACACTGTATATGCTCAATCTCAAAAGCAAAGAAATGTTTTAGTAAGAATCACACTAATAACACCTTTATTTAACAAAACTGAATTCTACTTGAGTTACAGCAAAGAAAATCCTTCTATTGTAGACTTTCATTAAAAGAATCCTGGATTACATTAAAAAGACAATGATCTAGGAAAGGAAATCAATCTGCAGAAAGGAAGATCAATTATACTATAACAGAGTACAGGACCCTATTCCCCAAGTAGGAATCTTCAGCACCTGTTTCTGATTACCAATATTTCACACACTCATTCCATAAACAAGATTGCTAATTAAAATAATCCACAACTTCTCAAGAATGAATTGTATGAAATCAATGCAACAAGTAATGAAAGCAAAGCTTTAGCAGTAAACAACAGAATTTTGATACTGCATAAATAACTTCAGTAAACAGGGTTTAACCAAGGCATGAATAAAAATAACAATTAACAAACTACAGGAACAAATGGGTGAACCTTGTGAAGAAGGCGGGCCCTTTCCTTCTCACAAGATTCCCTAGAAGAAGGAATTAAAATGAAGTGCTCAGAACAAACTTTTATTCATCTGTCTAAAGCAACATATTACAAAATAATAATGTTCCTTCTCTATTCAAAAATGAACCTCTCGTAGTCTCTAACTATCTCTCTAATGTTGATGTCTCCTCTTTTTAAAGAGGAGACATCTATTACAATTGATTTACATTTTAGAAATTCTATTTTTAACCCAATATGATCTTCTATTCTGAAATAGGGCCTTTCTGTTCTTCCATAGAAAATTTTGTTACAATGGTTACGATAGTACTAGCTTCAGATTGGTCCATGTAACAACTTCCTTTACTTGTCTTTTCTTGTTGCCATTATACTTGAAATGCTGCTTCAAAATCACAAATCAGGGGCTGTTTCAGGAACGGGATTTGTGTAACATGTTGACTATTTCAGCAATGCGGTCTTCAGATAGTCATAATAGATTATCTACGGTCTTCAAACTGTCTCAGCAACTATATAGCTTCAATCAATGATTAAACATAAAAGTAATGTAGAATTATATGCAAAACAAATTAAACATATAGTGAAGAGAAGAATATTATATACCTTTGGGAAAATTGGATGAAAGTGATAATGTAAGCTTTAAGTATAGACTAAAAAAGAGTAGAATGATAACAAAATGTATGGTAAAAATGGTACATTATGAGGTCCTAACATCCCCCCCAACTGAAAGGTTTGCATGTCCTTAGGAAACTTTAGTCTGAGTGAGAGCCGGATACTGGCTTTTAGAATGCAAATTACTTAGGCAATAGCTATGGAAGGTGTTATCTATTAAAGCTCTGAATACTTGTATATTTTTCAATCTCTGCCACGCTGTTGCTTCATCCTTGTTAGCCAACCTGTAATGATCATGATATTGTTCTGCTGGCATCCATAAAATAGGAAAGTGAAAGTGGTACCCTATCCATTTTTCACCACATTGCTGAACACATATGATGTAGTTAGGTACTCTAGACAATGCAGTTTCAAAGTTAGTAGGGCTAAAAGGATTATACTCTTGTCTCTCCTTAGAGTGTTGTTGCCACAACATGTTGTTTGCTCTTAGAGCAAAAATTTCTTTGGCCCTGACGAATTGGTGACAATCATGGAGTACTGAAGCCTGAAATTGTTGTATATGTTCAATCGTCCCCGGCTTCTGCAAAAACTAATGATATTCTACCATGAAAATGGCAAGGTTCTGAGGTTCTTCCCTTATCCAGAGAAGGCGGTTGTCTTCATTGTGTCTAGTTGCAAGAAAAGTGATCTACCATGTAATTTGATTAGCAAGGAAGGAAGCAAATGCCCTGATCTGAATATCACCAACAAGAGGGTTGAGATTGATCTGTTTGTTTTCTGGCATAGCTTCATTGTGAAGGTACAACTCACATAGTAGGTGCTGGTCACTGGTGGAAGCTTCTACAAATGTTTTCACAAACTATTCAGTTGTAAGCACCTCGTGAGGTCTTCTATCTTTGACTGCTTTCAACAGAAAATAAACAAGACGTTCTGAAAGAAATAAAGAATAGTTCAAAGATGGTTTCCTAGTGGCCAATAATTTTTGTACCAGTTGAAAAATTAGGAGCAGTTTTCCTTTTAGTTCTTTATTCTCTTTCTTGTAAACTCTAAATTGCTAGAGTGTTTGCTCCCAGTTCTCCCAAGTGGAATAGATATGATTCTACCAAACCAATTTGTGCTGCTGTAAATTTTTATCTTGGGCAATACATTACTGTTTCCTCCACTTATTCATTATTTCCATCTCTTTCGATGGTTCAGTTTGTGTTCCAACATTGTAAGTGGTGGGCTGAGGCATAGTCTAAGTAGCAGAATCAGTTACAGTAGGGCAGGATACTTGTACCTTGATTTCTTTTTCAAAATTTTTTGAAGGCCCTACCGGTTCTTGTGTAACAATAGGGAATTATTCTTTGACTGCAGATGATGTGGATGCTCCGGGCATTGGAACATGAACTATCTTATATCTTGCTTGCTGATAGATGTTTCCACATTGATGGCACATATATTCTTTATATGGATCGTTCTCTATATGTTTATCTTCCATAGATGCTGTATGGGCCAGGGTATAAAAATTTAGCTCCTTGTTAAAGGCTTCTCCTGCCACTACCACTTCTCTCTTATAAGCTTCTAATTATGACTTTAAAAACTCATTTTCCTATAAAAGGGAGGCCATAGTGACTGGGCCTTGTATATTAGTTTCTTTCTCTGAAGTTGGTTGTTGTTTTTCAGTTGTAGCTGGTTCTTGTGTGACAGCTAGAGCTGGTTCCTTTGGAGCAGCTACTAGATGAGTAGCCTCTTGGATGTCTAATTTTTGCATGTCAGCAGTTAGTTCTTGTGTTTTGGATACTGACTGAGTAGTTGGTTCTTGTGGAGAAGGTACTGAATTAGTAGCTGGTTCTTGTGGAGTAGCTACTGGTTCTGTAAAAAATGATCTCATATTACCCTGGGCATCTGGTTCTTGTGTTTCAGTGCCACAGGATGAGACAGGTAATAATTATGGGGTTTGGAAGGGTGATGATGAATGGATTTTTAACAAAATGGCTATGGGATCAGGGGTAATAGGAATGGTTTCTGTTTCAATAGACGTGTCCATTCCTCTCCTAGGTAGGAAAGCAGAAAAAGCAATAGTTTTCCTTTTCTTTTTATGAGAATATTTTTCCCTAGGAGAAGCTCTATCAGAGGAGGTTTCTGCTTTAGTTACAACCCTTGTTTGTCTTTTTGATACAGAGGTGGTTGTCATTCACCTCTTTCTTTTACGAATAGAGGAAGATGGTGGTATCTCGACTTGAGAGTCATCACTGGGAATGTGGACGGTAGTGTTAGATGATTCTGCTAAGTGAGATGGACTAGAGGACATGTTAATTGGATTAACTGGTTCTGTGGATGGAATTGATGGAGGGTCAGGGATATTCTCTGATTGCTGCTCGTGGGAACTCTCAGGGATTTCTTAGGGATTTTCAGTAGCTTCTAGAGGAATTTCGGTAGCTTTCTTAGGAGGTAAAGGTAAATTGTTTAGAGGAGGGTTTTGTTGAGCAAAACCCCTCTGAATTAGTAGCTGACAAAGGCGGTGATGGGTGAAGGAAAGGAGTGGGAATTTTACCCGTCTACAATAATATAACATATTTCTAATACATCCAAGCAAATAGTAAGGAATGTTTACTAGTCTACCATGTCATAAATGACTCATTAAGATAAATTCGTGCTGATAGAATACCTAATAGTGACCTTCACAAGTTCGATAATGTTTGAAAAAATCAACAACCTTTGGCCACGGAGGAGGCAATGAGTGAAGTCCCATGCCCCAGCCTTTCATCTCGATGTGTTCCCCTGGGAGAAGGAATTCCTGTTGTGCATTTAGAATGATGTGCTTCTAACTAAACCACCGAGCACCAGTGACTGGAAAACCTGAGACTTGTGCTATATCACCCTTTGAAACTAGAACTCGGACTCCCTGGATAGTAGAATGGTCCTCCTGAAGATTTTGTGCAAATTCCAGGACCTGTTGCGGGTCGAACTCTTGAAGTCTCTCAAAATATCCCACCCAACCTGCTTGTTGGAAAATATAATATGTGTGTGGAAACAATTCAAGCATAGCTATTGAGCCAGGGTCATGTCTGATGCCCAGTCCTCCCATAGTTACTAGCTTAGGTAAAATTTAGAGGCAAGGAGCAAAGTTACCGGACTTCGAACAAAGTAAACTTTGCGAATGAGAACATGAAGTATCGGTGAAGGGGCGAAGTAATGGGTATGAAGAATGACGGTAATTGGCATGCTGTGAAATGATGGCATATAATTTTGAGATTCTCCCCCAACTATGGTGAAATGATTTTTTTAAGTGTGCGGAGATTATAGTCATGATGAAAAAAATATTCTCTTTAAACTATCGTTTAATTGTATTACATAAAATTCACATACCTTATATTTACCTTTTCTTTGTAATTCAAAAAATATAGTGCTTGTTTATAATAGCTCAATAATCATGGAAGAACTTTTGAAACATAAGGGAGATAATATTAAAGTCTTCTTGATCATAAGAAAGACGCAGTGAATGGACAAAATTCACACAAGGAGTAAGAAAAGTGAAAATGAAGGGATGAAAGAGTTGCATAGTCGTGTTTTTGGAGAAAGAAATGGTGTTTCAAAAATGGAAAAATGAATGACATACTGCTGAAAGTGGTGTTTCAGCAATGGAAAAATAGGGAGAATGTTGCTAAGAAGTGATGTTTTAGCAGTAGGGAAAATGGGGGAATTATTTGTTGGGAAGTGGTATAACATTAGTGAAGAAATAGGGAAAATATTTGCTGAAGAATGGTGTTTCAGCAATGGGAAAAATGGGAAAAATAGGAAAAATGATATGAAAAGTGAAAAAGGAATGAAGGGAATGAATGATGAAATTTTACTGGGAGATGGGGAAATGAATTCAAGTGAGGGAAACAAAGCTTGTCAAAATGAAGCTTGGATCTTCTTGTGGTGAAATTGTCCTTCCTTGGTAAGTCCTTCCTTATTCAAGAATCTGCAAAATAATCAACTGTAACATGCCAACCCTTGACAGGGATTATTATTTTAAGAAGTCTAATCTAATACTAAAAATATAGTGCAGAAAACAATTAAATGCAGTGAGGAGAAGAAGACTCCCCTAGAAAAATATATTGTGCATCTACCATGCAAGTGGCCTTAAAATATTCTTTAGAGATAGGGCGTTGGTACAAATGAAGCCGATGACCATTTACTAGTAGTGGTGTTTTCGAGTCATCAATTGTTAAAAGCCTTACTGTTCCATTGGGAAAAACAACATCTAATTCATAGGGTCCCAGCCATCTTGTACATAGCTTCCCTTGAAAGTTTTCAAATCGAGGATCATACAATAAAGCCCAATTACCTTTTTGGAACTACTTGTGCTTGATGATTTTGTCATTCCACTTTGTTCTTTGTTGTTGGATCATAGTTGTCTAATGAATGGCATCTAATATTTTTTCATCCAGTTCAAGAAGCTGTTGCAACCTAGCTGTCTGCACATCAGTCAAATCAAGGTTAATAGCTAAAGAAGTCCTTAAAGTTTTAATTTCAAATTTCATAGGAAAAAAAAATCTTTTACCATAGACCAATTCATAGGGAGAAAATCCTGTAGTATTTCTCCAGGTAGTTCTATAAGCCCATAATGCTTCAGGGAGCTTTTGAGACCAATCCTTCTAGTTATCCTTCACTGTTTTGGTTAGAATGGCTTTTATTACTTCATTTGTACTTTCCACCTGCCCATTGGATTGGGGGTGGTATGGTGTAGTCATTATATGATGAATATGATATTTCTGAAGGGTGGCTTTGAAACCATGAGAATTTAAAGGAGGTCCTCCATCTGTAACTAGCTCTTTAGGGATTCCAAATCTAACAAATATTTCTTCAAATAGGAAAGCTAGGAAAACTTCTTCATTAGCTCTAAGAAGTGCTTTGGCCTCCACCCATTTAGTCATATAATCTATACATACTAATATATCAACACTTTTGTTGGATGGAGGATTAATGGGTCCTATAAAATCTAAGGCCCATCTTTCAAATGGTTCAAGTATTACCTGGGGGTTCAATGGAATTTCATCTCTATGATTAGGTTGACCCATTCTCTGATAGCTATCACAAGCCCGAACATATTTCTTTGCATCCTTAAACAGTGAGGGCCAATAATAACCCATCCTAAGAATTTTATGTGCCGTTATTTTATCAGCAAAATGCCCTCCACAAGAGCCATCATGATAAGATTTTAGTATATCATACACCTCATCCTCTCTAATGCATCTCTGGATTTCAAGATCAAGTCTTGTGTAGAAAATACACCCACTTATCTAGCTATACCAGGCACTTTGTTGAATGATCTTTCTTTTCTCTCGATGTGACAGGTGTGATGGTAACTTTCCTACAACCAAATAATTGGCAATGTCTGCATACGATGGTGAGTGAGTAGATACTTCAAATAAATACTCATCAGGAAAGGAATCATCTACTGGAATATTATTATCTATTTTTAACCATGAAAGGAAATCAATAACAACATTTTCTTTACCTGGTCGATCTACAATTGTAATATCAAACTCTTGTAGTAACAATAACCATCTGGTAACTTGAGCATTTGTGACAGACTTGTTCATTAAATAATTAATAACCGAGTGATCAGTATGGACAAAAGTAGAGTAACCAGTAATATAATGTCGAAATTTATTAATAGCATAAATTACTGCTAAAAATTCCTTTTCGGTAACTATATAACTAAGCTCAACAAGGGTCATATTATTACTAATAAAAAAGATAGCATAAGGAATATGGTTCTCCTCTTGTCCCAAGACAGCTCTAATTGCAGTATCTAAAGCATCAAAAGATATATGAAAGGGAAGTTCCCAATCAGGTCCTCTCAAAATAGGAGCTATAGATAACTGATGTTTGAGTTCTACAAAGGCTTCTTGGCAAAGATTAGTCCACTTAAATTCAACATTTTTCATAAGTAGCACAAATACAAGAGAAGCTATTTTGGAATTTTTTTTAATAAATCTCCTGTAATATCCAGCATGTCCTAGAAAACCTCTCACATCAGTTTGTGTTTTAGGAACAAGAAGATTCTGAATGACTTGTATTTTGGATGGATCTACCTAAATTCCTTGAGATGAGATAAAATGTCCAAGCACTACTCCTTCACTCATCATCATATGACATTTATCAGTGCTTAAGGAGAGGTGAGCTTGTATACAACGTTTGAGGACCTTCTCAAGATTCTGTAATGCATCTTCGAAAGACACACCATAAGTGGTAAATTCATCCATAAATATTTCCATGGAGTCATTCAGCATATCAAAAAATATTCCTATAATTACCCTTTGAAAATTTGTTGGTGCGTTACATAGTCCAAATGGAAGAACTCTATAGGAAAATGTTCCCCAAGGGCTAGTAAAAGTGGTCTTATCTTGGTCTTGGGGCGCAATTCTGATTTGATTATACCCACTAAATCCATCTAAAAAGGAGAAGAATTTCTTCCCTGACAAACTATCCAACACCTGATCAATGAACGGTAAAGGAAAGTGATCCTTTTGAGTGGCTTTATTTAAGGCTCTATAATCTACACACACTCACCATTTCCCATTTTTCTTAGGGACTATTACCAATGGGGAAACCCATTCACTGTTAGATATAGGGTATATAAATACTGCATTAAACAATTTCTGAAGTTCCTCTTTAACAATTTCTCTTAAATTAGGGTTCATTCATCTTTGGGGTTGACAAAATGGTCGACAACCTTCCTTAATATAAATCCAGTGAGTACATAATTCAGGAGAGATTCCCTTCATATATGTATAGTCCCATGCGAATGCTTCCTTATTTTCAAGCAATAACTTCATTAACTGTTGTGTTTCAGCAAATGTCAGATCAGGATTTATGTTCAGTTTTTTTCCAGGTTCGATTTCTATTGTTATGCTTTTAGAAGAGATGGTGGTTGATGTTTGAGGTAGATCTTCGGATTTAAGCTTTTCTTGGGTATCTGTTTCCAAAAGTGTAGCCAGTTGATTATGTGTTTCAGAAGTCATGGAGGAGGGTTCACAAATAAAATTATTAATTACTTCATCCTCAATGGTATCTTTAAGGTTTAAATCTTGTCCGATAGTCAAAATAGGTTGAATAGCATTATCATCATAATCCATCCACACAGAATTCTCATTGTTAATCATGGCTATAGCATGAGGGTAGAGAGTAAGCTGTTTAGTTTCATATCCATTGGAAATTGTCATTGAACTAGATCTGCAGCTGATAAAGGCATAGGCTGTGGCTAGCCAGGGCCTTCCCAGAATTAGAGGATGTCCCCCCAACTTTGTTTTAGTTTGTAACACCACAAAGCTAGCTGGGTAATTCCAGGACTCAAATGAGATGACTAAGTATTCAACAACTCCTTCTGGTTTGATTGTAGAATGATCAACTAACTCTAGAATGGTTGGTGTATCTCTGATTTTTTTCTTTAGCTGTAACAATTGTGAAGTTTCAAGAGTCATAATGCTTATAGGAGCACATAAATCTACCAGAACTTGAGGGATTATTGTTTTACCAATTTGGACTGTCACAGTAGGATGGTCGGGATCACCATATTTGACTGGACAAGTTTTACCAGACATTAATGCAGATAGATCACCCATAACATGAACTGTAAGGGGATCTTTAGCTTTCCTACCAGGTTTCTTAACACAAATATCTCTCATGGTTCTGGCATAAATTGGTACATCTCTTAGTGCCTGTAAAAGTGGAATTTTAACATACATATTTTGCAATTCCCCAAGAAGATTAAAAGCCGGTAGCTCAAGTGTTCTAGTTAAAAATAAACCCTTAGAGAATGGTGGTTCTACTGTTTCAGCACCCTTATTTGAGGGTGGTTGTACATCTTTATTTGAATCATGTTTCTTAGTTTCTTCTTTATCAGAATCGGAAGAGGTAACATCATCAATGATGTGTTCAACTATTTTCCGAGATCTTAAATGAATGTCATTATATTGTGCAGTGAAAACAAGAAATGTAGGTTGGTTCTGAATATCAATAACTTGCACAACTTTATTATTGAGGTTAGGATTTGGTTGTACAGGTAGCTAGGGTCTCATTTGATTATTTGGTGGAGCGTCTGATGGTAGAGGAAGTGGTTGCTGAAATTGAGGAAATTGATTTGGAAATGGGAGTTGTTGGTCCCTCCAATTTCAATTCCATTGATTAAAATAAGATGGTTTTTGTCGAGGCCAAGGAGTCCACATTGCAGGATCTACAAAGGGAGGGTTTGTTTGTTGCATGGGTGGGTAATTCATTTGATTAAAAGGTGGGTATTGCATTTGGTTTAAGGGAGGGTAATTTGTTTGACTAAAAGAAGTATAATTGTTCCAACGATTAGAAGATGTAAATAGCATGTTAGAGTTCATACCTTGTCCTCGTGGTTGCCATTTTCTTCTTTGTGTCAGCAGATAGACTGCTTCAGATTCTTCTTCGGTTGGTTGCAATGTTGCCTTTATTCTTGGTAAAGAAGGGCATTGTTGTGTTTCATGATATTTCTCACAAAGGGTGCAAACTGGTATCTTGTCCAATGGGCACTCGCTTAGTGGGTGTTTATCTCTACATTTGGGACAAAAGATAGCTAAAGCTGCTTTTGATTCGGCTTGTTTCTTTTTAACCTACAAGGTGTCAATCTGTGAAGCAAAAGAACTTAACATCTCAGTTTTAAATTCTTCGAGTAAATTACCTATTTCGGCTCTTGTTGCTCCTCCACTGGCTAATTTCTGAACTCTTGAATATGTGACATCTCTATTGTTTGACATGTTCCTTGCAACTCCTCTTGACCATCTTTTATAGAGGTCAACAATTTCATCATATGATTCTTTAGATATATCCCATTTACTAAGCATATTTAGCATGTCTAAACAGTCATCCCTCACCCCTTTTAGTAAATTTTTTTCAAGAATATCCTTACTTACATCGGGATGATTGGATCTCTGCAGATTGTACTGTAGTATTTCCACAATGTCCTCCAAATTCTCGTCCTCCTTTTGTACCATCTTGAATAGTTCCTCCCTCTTTTCTCTTGTCCGGCAACAGTCTTGATATTTAAGCAGAAATTTTTGTTTCATCTTTTCCCATGTTGTGATTACATGGCCTCCAAGACTCATGAATCACCCTAGTGCATTTCCTTTTGGTGTTTCTGGGAACAGCTTCAACTTCTAGGCATTAGTAACATAATCATAACTTATGCATAATATATCAAATTCAAAAAGAAATTCGCCAGGATCTTCAGAAGATAAACAATGGAAGTTAGGTAAGGCTGAAAGTGGGATATTCTTCATGGGATTTTCTCCTCTAGGGAGATCACTAATAGGAAATCCCAAGGTAGAGAGAGAATTCTCATATTTTCCCTCTCCTTCAGGATCTACTTGTCCTCCGCCAAATAATCCTTCATTGTTTCCTTCCATTGTTTGATCTCCTACTGCACTTGCTCGATCCTCAAAGTTTTCTACTGGCTCCTCAATGTTTTCCACTAGTTTTTCAATGTTTCCTGTTGATTCCTCAACATTCTCTACTGGTTCTTCAACTCTTTCTAATGGCTCTTCAATACTTTCTACTGTTTCTTCAACATTTGCTGCTAGTTCCTCAACGTTGTCAGGGGTCATCACTTCTTCTGTTTCATAATTCAATTAAGGGGAGTGTTGAGGCTTTGGCCTTCGAGAGCTTAATCTCTGAGAAGATTCAAATTTTGATACAATCTCATCAATAAAATTCTTTCTTCCTCCCCTTCCTTTGCCCTTGCCACCTGTAGGGTTAGTTTTCGTATGGGTTCCATGTCCTCTCATGCAATCTGCACATCTGGAAGAAAAATATCAATGATTTTGAAATCTATAATTTCCTTACCCGGAAACGACGCCAAAATTTTGGTCACTTTAATTGTTTATTAATTTAAACAATTCAAGTGCTACATAAATTGTCAACCCAGGGAAGTCTGTTTATTTCAAAGGCAATCACACACTGTATATGCTCAATCTCAAAAGAAAAGAAATGTTGTAGTAAGAATCACACTAATCACACCTTGCTTTAACAAAAATGAAGTCTACTTGAGTTAAAACAAAGAAAATCCTTCTATTACAAACTGTCATTAAAAGAATCCTGGATTACATTAAAAAGATAATGATCTAGGAAAGGAAACCAATCTGCAGAAAGGAATATCAATTATACTATAACAGAAAACAAGACCCTATTCCCCAAGTAGCAATCTTCAGCACCTGTTTCTGATTACCAAGCTTTCACACACTCATTCCATAAACAATATTACTAATGAAAATAATCCAGAGCTTCTCAAGAATGAATTGTATGAAATCAATGAAACAAGTAATGAAAACAGAGCTTTAGCAGTAAACAACATAATTTCGATACTGCATAAATAACTTCAGTAAAAAATGTTTAACCAAGGCATGAATAAAAATAACAATTAACAAACTACAGGAAAAAATGGGTGATTCTTGTGAAGAAGGCGGGCCCTTTCCTTCCAACAAGATTCCCCAGAAGAAGGAATTAAAATGAAGTTCTCAGAACAAACTTTTATTCATCTGTCGAAAGCAACATATTACAAAAGAATCACGTTCCTTCTCTGTTCAGAAATGAACGTCCTGTAGTCTCTAACTATCTCTCTAATGTTGATGTCTCCTCTTTTTAAAGAGGAGACATCTATTACAATTTATTTACATAAAGAAATTCTATTTTTAACCTAATATGATCTTCTGTTCTGAAATAGGGCCTTTCTGTTCTTCCATAGCAAATGCTATTACAATGGTTATGATAGTACTAGCTTCAGAGTGGTCTGTGTAACATCTTCCTTTACTTGTCTTTTCTTGTTGCCGTCATACTTGAAATGCTACCTCAAAATCACAAATCACGGGTTGTTTCAACAGTGGGATTTGCGTAACATGTTGACTGTTTCAGCAACGCGGTCTTCAGACAGTCATAATAGATTATTTATGGTCTTCAAACTGTCTCAGCAACTATATATCTTCGATCAATGATTAAATATAAAATTAATGTAGAATTATATGCAAAACAAATTAAACATATAGTAAAGAGAAGAATATTATATACCTTTGGGAAAAATGGATGAAAGTGATAATGTAAGCTTTAAGTATAGACCGAAAATGAGTAGAATGATAATAAAATGTATGGTCAAAATGGTACATTATGAGGTCCTAACAGTGGCACCATCACGACGGACTTAACCCGATGGGTGAAACCTAGAGGATTACGTTAGGCACACAACATAAAGGGTCAGGATGAAAAATATTGGGTGGATGTGTAGCCCACAGATTAGTAGAGTGACTCCCTATTTTTCAAGTTGGAGGCCACTTGACAACATAGCCTAGCAGAGGAAGCCAATGGGTATGATCCCAAAAGTTTTTTTGGGGGGGAACGAGGTTAAGTGCCAAGAGATAGGGATCAAGCCACATGGTAGCATACATACACACCTTTAGATGGAAATATTGTCAGGTTTGGAGGAAAAATCAAGGGTTTGCGATCGTTCCAATGATTTCTGGTATATGCTTGGGATTGTAGCTCCATTCAGTTGTAGATGAGAAATTAGGGAGTTGTCTGTTTCAGGTAGTTGTATCCAGAGAATTGTTACAACAAGTTGTAGCTTGCCTTAAGAATGAATTGAAGAGAAATTTTTAAGAAGTTATTTTTTCTTTGTGTGTTCGATTGATTGCTGAAATTATTTCTTGTCATTGTTATTGATGCATGTACTCTTTTATATGATATTTTTATTACACAAAGTGAGAAGAAAATTTTAAATTGGTAAAATTCCTACAATAATAATTCACCCCCCTTTTAGTATTGTATTGGTTTCCAAGAAATGGTATAAGACAAATGTTACTTCAGATCAATTTAACAACTAGAAGAAAGATCAAGGACCATGGAAAAACAGGAACGCATCTTTACCAATAAGGAACCTCTATTTAATGGAACAAACTACATTTTTTGGAAACTAAGGATGAAGACTAAGATTCAATCACTTGGAGTTTATTTGTGGGATGGTGTGGAATAAGAATATGAAAATCCTCCAAAAATGGATACCAAATATTAGAAATGGAATTCACATGCAATGCTAAAGCAATGAATGCCTTTCTTGTTGTCCTACCTAAATTAGATCTTGTTAAAGTAATGGAATGGGAATATTCCAAAGCTATGTGGGATAATATGGGAAACCACTATGAAGGAGACAACAAGGTAAATAAAGATAAACTCGAAGGGTATATGATGCAATTCAAATCTTTAACTATGCATGATGATGAAGAAATTTCCAAGTACTTTTTAAGGGTTGATGAAGTTGTCAACCCCATAAGAGTGCTTGATGAGGAGCAAGATGAAGTTGTAGTAGTTCAAAAGGTGTTAATATATATTCCTGAAATATTTAATCCCAAGGTCTCAACAATTAAACATATGTCTAATCTAAACAATCTTACTCTAGAAAAATTTCTTGGTATAATCATTACCTATGAGATGAGGATTTCTAAAGGAAGGTTTGCATCTAAATAATTAACCTTCAAAGCAGAAAATAACTACAAGGATGAGAACGATGACTCATGTTGCGAATAATATGAAGGAGAGGCTAAATTTGTTAGTAATCTCAAGTGAGCATCCATATAGTATAAATGTTAGCTTCCCTTAAAGTGTTTAAATTGTGGAACAATTGGTCACTATGCATCAAAGTTTCATGAAAAGAAGAAGAAATATTATCATCCTAAAGAAAAATTAGAGAAATTTTAAACAAACAAAAATAATTCAAATAAGAGGGGGTTTTATGTTTAATAAGGGAGCTCCTCAGAAATTGAACCGAACAAATCTTCAGGTGAGGACAAATCTGATGAGAGCCCTAAGGAATTTACACCGATGGCTATAGAAAATATGCTCTTAGAGGCTACAAATTTTGATGATGAAGAGGGAGAATTAGAACTTGAAGGTGAAATGGTAAGTGTAGTTGAGGAATAGAAAGGTTGAGGACGAAAAATAAAACCCAAAAGGTGTCTTTGACAAAAGAAAATGTTGAAGTTGTTTAGCCACTACTTTTACAAATAGAAGAAGGAGAGAAGGTTCAAGATTCTCTAAACCAATAGCTGAATGAAAAGGTTCAATCATGTGAAAGGTTGGAAGGAGAAATCGTGTTTCTCAAGAAAGAGTTGGAGAAGGCCAAAACAAAACTCAATTTAAATCAGAAATTTGGAAAAGGGACTGAAGATTTAACTGAGATATTGGAAGCAAAAAAAGTCTCCTAAAATCGTAGTCGTCTTGGCTTTGAGGATGAGTCTAGCGCAACAATTGAATTAAAGAGAAAGAAACAAAATACTTTTGTTCTAGCTGTGAATAAAGGGAATGTGCAACAATAAAAGGGAGATCTCCATCCCAAGAAACAAATCCATAAAAATCACTAACAACAAAAAAAAAGTGTTGGTCAAGAAAATTGATTTTTTCTGAATTCATCCCAACGTACAAGGAAGTCTCCCAGATATAATGATGTAGCCCTAGGGGAATTTTTCACATGCATGAATAATGGTCATAAAGAAGAAAATTGTAGAGTCGGTCTCTCCTACATGTAGCTCATATCTAGAAGAAGATTTAACTAGAGAAAAAACAAACCCATATATAATAATTATTTTTCTCCTATGAATTATCTAGTTCAATGTTTTAAATGTCAAAATTTTGGGCATATAAAATTCAATTGCAAACTTAAGGAGAAGAAGATAGAGCCAATAAATGAGAAAATTGAACACAAACCCAAGTTCTAGAAAGAAAAGGAGAAATAAGAGAAATGTGATATTTCTTTGTATGCAAAAAATGAAGGGAGTCATTGGTATGTGGAAAAGGGTTGTTACAGGAACATGTCAAAAGAGAGAACAAATTTTTTGACATGGAAACCAATCGAAGAAGCTAATGTGACTTTTAGAGAAAATGTTTGAGGAAATATTGTTGCAAAAGTAGTAGTTAGTCTATAAAATGGAAAATGAAAATAAAATAATGGTTTATATGTTAATGGGATAAAGCTTCACCTTCTTAGTGTATATTAGATGTCTGATGAAGGCTATGACATGATCCTTAAATCTAAAAACTATCAAATAAATCCTTTAAGCACATGTGAGATAGTTGTTGAAGATGCAAGAACATATAATAAAGTCTATGTGCTCAAAGAGAATACAAGGAGGTGATGCTTATAAAATATTGATGAAAGATGACTGTGGAATAAAATACTTGGACATCTCAACTTTGATCATATTTTCAATCTCAACAAGGAAAACATTGTCAAATATTTTTCCATACTTTAAAAACTAGAAAATGAAATTTTCAAATAGTTTCAATTGGGAAACCAAACTCGAGTTCCATTCAAGGAAAAGGAGAACTCATCACCAAATATATTGCAGCTGATGCACATGGATCTATGTGGACCATATAGAATCTAGTCACCCATAGGTAAATTATATTATATTATAATAATTGATGATTTCAGCAGGATGATGTGGGCTTCCTTCCCCACAGAGAAATATAAAACCTTTGAAAAGTTTAGATAGTTAAAGCCATGGTTGAGAATGAAACTGATTGCAAAATAAAAAGCATAAGGTCATACAATGGAGGTGAGTTTACTTCAAAATAATTTTATGTATTATGTAAAAATAATGGCATCAAATGGAAGTTGAAAATAACAACAACTCCCCAACAAAATCATGTGGCAGAAAGAGCAAAAAGACCAGTGCAACAATTAGCCATAGCCATGATGAACAAAAGTAATTTTCAACAGAGGTTTTGGGAAGAAGTTATTCATACAATAGTGGTTATCCTCAACAAAGCTCATTTTATACCGAATAATAAAAAAACTATGTATGAGTTGTGACATGGTAGACCTGAAATAGTCATACACTTCATATTTTTTGGTAGCATATGCTACATCAAGAGAAATGATGAGAAACATGGAAAATTAGATGCAAGAGAAGATGAAGGATTTTTTCTAGGATATTCAGACAACAACAAACGATACAAATTCTATAATAAAAATACCAATAGGATATTTCATTGCATTTATGTCCAAGTGGATGAATACGCTGAGAAAGAAGAGAGAGAATGAGTAAAATCCAATGTTGAGTATCAAGTCAACATTGGTGTAGAATATGCTGAGCCTTTTGCAGAAGAAGATGAGGAAGAACTCTCCATTCCTCAAGTCAAATACCCCCCAAGCTATACAAAAACACCACCCATCTGATCATAATTTTGGTGAATTAAATATTGGTGTGCATACAAGAACGATGTTGTGAAATCCCCCTGCACAGGCACATGTTTTGCTGGTATCCATGAAGGAACCAAAATATGTTATACAAGCTAGTCAAGATCAACATTTCTTAAAAGAAATTAATGAAGAAATAGACCAAATAGATAAAAAATAGAACTGGGAGCTTGTTCCAATACTTCCTAATAAGAATTTCATTGGCACAAAGTAGGTTTTCAAGAATTAATTTAATGATTGTTGAAAAGTGGTGACAAATAAATCTATATTGGTATGTAAAGGCTATGCTCAAGTAGAAGGACTAGCTTGGAAGTAATAAGAATATTTTTGGTATTTTCTTTCTTTAAGAAATAAAAAATCTATCAAATGGATGTCAAAATTTCCTTTCTCAATGGAGTACTACAGGAGTAGGTATACATAGAGAAACCAAAAGGAATTCAACTAACAAAGAAACAAGATTATATTTTCATACTCAACAAGGCCTTGTGTGGTCTCAAGCAAGCCCCTAGGGCTTAGTATTCCAATATAGACAACTACTTTCTCAAGTGTGGATTCAAAAAAGGTGTACCTGAAAACAACTTATATGTCAAAGAAAAGGATGGAAAACTTATCGTTGTGGTAGTATACGTTGATTACATTATCTTCGCTAGTGATCCATATTTGTTGACCAATGAATTTGTAGCTGATCTAAAGGCCAAGTTTGAGATTTGAATTCTTGTATAGCTTTCATACTTTCTTGGATTGAATATTATGTAGACCCCCAAAGGAATTTTTATCTCTTAAAGCAATTATCTAAAAGATGTGCTAAATAAATTTGACATGGAATAAAGATTTTTAGTGAGAACTTCCATGCTGACATGTTGCAAACTTAGTAATATGGATGAATCTACAGCATTGGAGTAGACTTTATATAGATCCTTTATTGGAAGCCTCTTATATTTGACAAATTTGAGAGTAGACATCATGTAGGCCATTACTATAGTTGAAATATTCCAAGAAAATCCCAGACAAATTCACATATTAGTATCCAAGAGGATTATTTGATATCTTAAAGCAACAATGGATTATGGACATAGGGATAATATTACTTCCTTTGAAAATTCACTTAACTAAACTGCAACTAGTTTTGATTTCTCACTTTTTGACTGTGATTATCTTGTTCAAAATGAAAAACAAAGTACACAAAAAAAATGTATATTAAATTAAAAAAATAAATATCCATATAGATTGGGATGTCGTTTTTGTATGAGCACCTGTATTTATACAAAATGTGAGTGAGGTACATAGATTATTTTTTCCTCTTCATTTTCTTATTAGTCCATATGGTGTTGCCACTTCAAGCTTTGGTAATTTTAGGCAACGGATGTAGTGGAAGTCATACGACAATGCTGAGGGGTGAGTTAATTAACACGTATAACTTTCTCCCCCTTATTTATCTCACCAAAAAACAAAAGACAATTTTTTAGGGTTTTGTAAATATGTTTGTAAAATCATCTTTTGATCTACAATACTTTAAAGACATTGTCTTCAATTTTTGTTACCTTCCTTTCTGATTTCTTCCCAGCATGAATTCTTATTTTGGTACTTACATACAATTTATTACTTATTTCCATATAAAAATAAATCCATCTATTTAGGTACATGGGTACCATCTTCTATACTCGCTAGTTCTCCAGGAATACTTTTCTACTAAATGGTTCATCAACCATGATAAACTCTCTATGACTTGGTCCCTTACATTTTGACTCCATATCATGTTTTAACTTTTTTGATTGTAAATCAAGCTTTGATACGAGTACGCCTACCACCCTCATATCTACCTAGTGGTTAATTGCATAATGTGATGTCACATCCTCTCTCTATCGGAGAGGGATAAACACTAAATTTCTAACTCAATAATTACACATGAAGCTTAGATATGAGAACACCTATCACCCTTGTATATAACTAGTTGTTAATTCCATGACCTAATGTCACATCCTCTCTTTACCTAAGAGGGATATGCACTACCTGTCTGACTCAACAAGGCTTACAACACCACTAGGGAAATCCACTTTTGGTTTTTAGGTAGAACTAATCGTGCACCCCTTACAACACAAATTCCTCCTTACAGCAATAGTAGGTGACATAAAACAAATATAAAGGTCAATTATCTATCCAAATATATAATCCAATTTACATTTAATCACAATGCATTACTATCTACTTTACCTCATCTTTTTTGAAATTGTGCACAGTGATAATGTATTCATGAGCCCTTTTGTCTTCATTATCCTCTACCATTATTCATACCATACGCATATTCATCATATCAATTCAATATTCATCTTGGATGCAATGATTATATTAGATATTCCCAATACCATTTCATTTGTTACAACAAAAAATTCTCACAAAATACCTCCAAATTGAGGTAGTGTATTTCAATATGTACATAAAATTTTAACTCCAAAACTTACAAAAATAAATATTTACATATCACCTTCATACCAAATTCCATCCTTTAATATATATAACTATCCCATGATTACCATCATAGTTTACATCAAAACTATAACAATTTTTTTTTTAGGTTGATAGACTTCTTGGTGACAAATTAATGCATCAATTTCTCGAGTGGCATATGTGGTCCACCTTTGTACCAAAGTAACATGCATTACACTTTGAGATTATTACTTCTAAATAAAACCCTTTTCCAACCATTTCGTTGAAGCCTCTAAAATCCTTACGACAAACAGGTGTATAAATGTGAGAGTCTCACAAACAAATTCTTTTGGCTATGGAGATATGGAATCTTAGAAGCCTTTATGAACGGACAAGTAAATTACCACCACTACATCTGAGTGGTGTATTCCAACTCTAGTCCTAATGGACGACAACTATGGTGATATAGTGTGGTATACATGGGATTATAATTGCACCATCTCCTCTTCCTCATGGTGGAAGAAGTGGCTCTCCCAGATGATAGTTTCTTAAACACTCAACATATCTACCTTAAGAGTGTGGAAGTTACAAAAAGTGGTGGCGATATTTCTCCTTTTCCAAAATTTAATCTTATATGCTAAGAGACTGCTCTTATATGTTTGGTTGCTCTTTGACAAAACTATCTAAGTTAAACCCCATACTTTGTCATAAATATACTAACAAAAGTATTTTGGTTGTGGAAAAAAAATCAATTGTACATAATTTCACACAAATGAGAATATGTCATTTTTTTATTCAGGTCTGTAGTAATGGATTGAAGCATCACAAAGGGAACCTAGTTGAACCCAAGGGCTACCTCTGTTGGAAATCGTTTGGTGGGTGAAGGGCTTAATGAACCACGAAATTCTTAAGGCTACAACCAATGTGGGAATTATTACACACACACACACACATGATGGAGAGGGAAGTGTTAATGTGGAAAGAAATTCATAAAAACGATAATATGCCAGTATTTTATTCAGTACTGTAAAATTATTAGACCAAAAATACAGATCTAGCTGAAGAGTAATTGCACAAACTTGGGAGAATTGAAAAATAAAAATTCGAATTGAGAATGAACTTGATTCAACAATATTAGTTTGAGAATCAATATATAAAGAAACTAACTTAATATTAGTTCTACATGCAATAACTATGGATAGTTAAAGCTAATTGAAGCTAAGTGTGCTTTATGTTCTACAATGTGCACATGCACCATATGAAAGCACTAGAGTTAACTAACTAAAGACAAGTACACACCACATCTAAGCACTTGAGTTAAATAGCGAAAGACAAGTGCACATCACATGCAATAACTGGAGTTAAAATAAAGCTAGTTATGGCTAAACATGTGCATGTAAACCAACACCCCCCTTAAGCATAACTTAGGTGAGTGTGATGCAAAATGAATGAGTCCTGGCAACAAGGCCAGTTTATGTACCCATATACAATGCATGAAAACAAGAAAGAGGGAAAACCCAGCGGGAAGAAAACCCCCCCTCAAAATATAATCCAAAAGGTTGAAAAAAGAAAAGTGCTAGGAAGTTGTGTCCTTCATCCCGAGATGATCTCACAAAAATCAAAACTTCTACTCTGTGAAATTCTTGGTGAATATATCGACAGTCTGTTCTGAACTCGAATAGTACTAAATATTAATGATCCCATCATGGATTTGGAGGAATGCGTTTCATTTTTGGAAGTAGAGGTATCAACTCCCATCTTTGGATCAAGGACTGAATTTCCTTATACACGGTTGCATGCTAATATGGGTTCCCTACAACTTCATCATGAATTTGACGATCATATTCATGTACCCTATATGTATGCATGGGCATGGTTGTCTCTAGGGATGCAAGCATGTGCATGTGTGGCTTTAGAGATTCCTTTTTCAATGCATGCATGAGCATACATGGTGTTATTAATTCCTCCTTAGATGCATGTATGGGCATGCATGGCTTTGCATCTAAGAGTTCATGTGGGGCATCATTAAATTGAGACCTCATCAAATTTGAATCATCATCATCATCAATAGTAGAGGAATCAAATTCCTCTTCTATGTTTTTGAAATTAGTGTCTTCATCACTAGCGGAGGAAGATATTCTCATGTGCAATGTATTCATTATTGGACAAGATAAAACTATCATATGCTACAGGTTCATTAATAATAGAAGAATCAAAGTATTATTGTTTAACAATGTCTTGAGAATATTTCTCGACATTATTGGAGTCTTCACTAGTTTCATGACTGTTATAATAACTAAAATTATTTTCCTCCAAATGGTGTTATTCTATATCATTTTCATCACCATATAATCCTTTCAATGTAGTCCAAATTTCATGTGGTGATTCAATATTTCTGATCTCGTAAAGAATATCATTAGACATAGATAAACACAATATTCCATAAGCCATGTGAGATATGCTAAGCCAATCTGACTTCTCATCCTATGATATTGGTTCTATCACAATTCCCATCGCTATTTGATACAAGCCTTTGCTCCTAATATGAAGAAAAATCATTGTCTTCCATTCATAGTAATTGTATGGAGTCAAAATAGCGGATGTTGGGAATTACATTCTTTCACTTTGTGGTTGTAGCAACAATTGCGACAATTCTCCAATATTTTGATCTGCAAATCAAATCTTCGAAGAATTTCCAATTCTTTTCTCTTTAAACTTGCAAAATATTGTTCATGCACCTTCTCTCAACCCATGTAGCGATGCCATGTAAAATTATTAGAGCACAAATATGGATCTAGCTGAAGAATCATTGCACAAAATTGCGAGAATTGAAAAAAAATGGAAATTAGAATGAATTTGATTCATTAATATTAGTTTTAGAATCAATATATAAAGCAAGTTAAGCTTAGTTCTACATCCAATAACTATGTATAATTAAAGATAATTGAAGCTAAGTGTGCTTTATGTTTTGTGAATGTTCACATGCACTACATGAAAGCACTCAATTTATGTAACTAAAGCCAAGTGCACACCACATGTAAGCACTCGAGTTAACTAGCTAAAAGCAATTGCACATCACATGCAATAACTAGAGTTGAACTAAAGCTAATTAAGGCTAACTATGTGCATTTACACCAACAAGGACTATAATAATGGACTGAAGCATCACAAAGGGAATCAAGACACAGGAGACAAACAACACACAAAGAAAAATACAAATTAATATAAAAAAAATCATTTTTTTATATAATGGAGAATCTACCAAACTTTATTGATTAAACTAGTATTAGGAAAGCCAATCTAATTCATTACTATTTTTTGAAAGAAAATCATGATACCTAGAATTATTCATTTGTAGCTTATAAAAAAAAAAAATCACTATTCGATGCCTTTAAATCTTAAACCACTACCCATATTTAAGCAAAAAAAACTAACTTTTAATCAAACAAAATTAGTTAAAAAACACCCGTTACTGTTCAAATAAAAAATAAAAAAAATAAAAATTATTTTTAAAGAATAAAATAAAATGTTTACCTTTTTTCCGTTTATTAAGATAAGTTTAAAAAATATTATTATTATTATACAATACAATCTTATTTTAATGAACCTCGTGCAAACACGTGTTACTTTATCGAAGTTACAATTTGGTAGTGTTTCATTTTGCCTACTTTATTTTTGCAACTCGCGCTAGTTAGATTTCTTTTAACTCCACTTTCACCTCATCCTAGTTATATCTTTTTCTCTGTTACACTTTAATTTGCCGTAGTCTAACTAGCCTGAGGAACGCCCTTTAATTTTACCTCGTAACGAAACCATTTTGGAGTTGATTGTCTTTTTCTAAACTGTCCATTATTTTGCGGTTGGTCATCTTCTTTTCCGTGGACAGAATTGACAAAAAAATATTTCAAAGTTCAGTTGCTTAAATTTTGTAGGTACTTTAATTTAATTGATTAAATGGATGGTATTAAAATATATTAGGTATAGGTTGTTTGGAAGGACCTGAAATCTTTTTATAATTGTCAAATACAATGGTCAGGGCAAAAGGTCGTTTATATTGTATATTGCATTCAAATTTAAAATATATATAGATACACAAATTACAGCTTTCAAGTATATTTCTTTAAATTTTAGTTTTAGTTTAATAATTATATATATATATATATATATTGAAATTTCATAATTTTGAAACAAAAATTTATAAATTTATAATAAGTTTTTTTTTTTTAATGTTTATAGGAAATCTATATACAAAATTTCTTTGATATGTAACATAATTTTGTATAATTATAATAAATTATATTTTATATAAATTAATTTATTTGATAGTTCTAATCTGCTATATAAATTAATACAATCATTATTTATTTCACTCATCAATAATATTAAAGTATTAATCTATATTTTATTTATGATATTTTATATTTAAATTAAAATATGGGTTTATCTCAATTTATTTTACATGATGTTCAATTTTTCATACACTATCACATAAGTTTAAAATAATTATTAAAATAATAGTTGCATATATAATAGTAATATGGGAATGTAAGGAACATAATTTCAAAAATTTGGGTATGCTAATACTAATTTGTTTAATTATTTATATTAAATATTCTATATAATGTAGTTGAATTATTATTTTATGTGTGGTGAAACTTGGTATGAAATGTTTGGGGGTGTTTTGAGATATCAAACAATATTTTTTGGGGTAAAACTTTCTTGTTTTAGGGTAGCACTTTTTTATGCTATTTACACACATATATCTCTTCAACGGTGCAAGGAGTGCATCAATCAAAGTTTGTAAGAAAAAACTATGTCATTCAGAAGTTGACCTTTATGTTTTCACACTGATAGTTTGGGAGGAAGCTACACTAGCCACCATTATTCATGGAAAAGGATCTAGCCATGTGTTTTTGATGTAAAATATTGTAGAAGATTTTATATTGTAACTCTAGTTAGGAGTTGATGTAGTCAAAATTAACCACTAGTAAGCTATTAGGCTATGTTATAAGCAAGGAAATAGGAGGAAGAGGCATTCAATTCTTTTGAGAGAATTTTGTTCCATAGATGAGGAAAGATAGCCAAGAGAGATAGGAGGTAGAGCATACAGAGAGGATTGTGCACTGTAGTAGCCTATGGGCCACAAACATTACTTCTTTGTACCTGTAGCCATATTTTCAAACAGAGTAAGGGAGCGAAGAAACCTCACCTTCCAATGGGTTTTTCTCCCAGAATTGTTTCCTAGAGAGAATATATTGTGTATTATTTGTGTGAGAGCTTATTCTTTTGTTCTCTACTTCTCTGCATAATTTCCATTTGCATGCGTGCACTAATTACAATTACGTTTACATATCTAGAAGTTTAATGAAATTGTAATAGTGTAGAAATTCCTCATTTTAATATTTCATTATCAGATTTGTTGTGAAAAGATGTCGAGTGGAATATCCACAATAGTTTACGGATCAAATATTCCAGTCTTCTAGACATTTGGAGGGTTCCCTTTACGCAACATAGTTTTATTTTTCCTTGATTTTCGATTGATGTCCGAAGTAGTTTGAGTTTTTAATCTTGTGGTAATGGTTCCTGATGATGAGAAAGTTGTATTGTAGTAGATCAATATGATTCATTAAGTATATTGGTAGGTCTTATATGTTTTAGCATTATTATTTAATTTGTAAAATAAATATTATGAATATCCAATCATTAAATGAAGTATCATAATTTAAGCTAGTGGTTCTTGATGTAAGAGAACATGTTGCTAGCTTGATTATGTCTATACGTTGTTAAAAAATATTATTTTTGGACCTTAGAAACCCAATAAAAAATGGATACTAGTTATAAGTTATGATCTTTATGGGTAAGTAACTTTTGTGTAAAATGGGTCAGTTTGTAAAATTGACAACCTAATAGATTAAATATTCAAATTACTTTCCTAGATAACCAACAACAACAGAGGGCATTATACTTTGATAGTGTAATTTAGTATTGAGACTACTTCTATGGAAAAGTGATAGATGAATGTATGCCAAGAATCATTGGTCATACAAATACATCATCGATGGTAAGAATCAAATTTATCTAAAATGGATCAAGTCATACCTCAAAGTTGATGGTGAATAAATATCATAGTCTATGAGATTTCAGAGTGGATAGAAGTGTTAATGAAGACCAAATCAGACAGAGATAAGAGTCCAACATACTTTTATATAATTCTAGTACTTTTATATGTAATGTAAGCATTTATAGAGGGTGTTAGAGTTAATTATTTATATTCTTTCAAACTACTTAATAATAAAAAATATACCTCTCATTCAAGTGATTTTTTCCTTCCAAGGGTCCTCTTCGGAAATTTACTATGTTTATTTATGTGTGAAGTTGTTTTTTTTTCCTCGAGCATCTATGCCAATATTGTTGTCCAGATCATGTTCATGGTTATATATAGTTGTTGAAATCATTCTTCCAGTTGTAAATATGCTTTTTTACTTCATAAAAATGTTGTAATATATTTCTTCCATAAACAAATTATAATACAAACTCTTAAAGTAATAAGAAATAAACAATTTTTTCTTCAATTGAATTTCCTTCATAAAACCATAGAGGTCACCTCATGTAGCTTTCACAATGCAAGTGAGGCCCTTCACTATTATAGTATCCCCTCAATGCTCTCCCTTCTTACTTCCTTTGTTCCTTTTCCTCTAGACAAAAACCATTCTACTATGCATTTTTGGCTTGAGTTAGGGACACTTATGCTTGATTTTTTAATTAAAAATCACTCTACAAATCCCTCATTGTTATTCTATCCACTAGAAAAAAATCGAAAAAAAATTTAATCATATTTTCTCGAGACCCATTAGTCTACATCGCACACCCTCTACACTCCTTAACTTCATTCTTTACCTTTCAACTTGATATTTCCTGGATCAAATCGGAAAAATCGTGGGCCATATTATAATTTTCCATATTAAAACATTGCCATACATATAAGGGATAAGCTTTTACAAATCTGAAATACCCTTTGAAATGATGGGAATTTCGTATTTCAAATACTATTTCTTTCACAAACTCACCTCTGTGAAAATGGAAAAATTGTGATTTAAATTTTCATCTCATCAAATGAATTCCAAGAAAAGTAATTTCAATAGGAAATAATTTCCCTCCATTCCATCTCATTACTTTGTGCTCATGGCATCATATTTTGTGTAGTTTCTCTAATAATGGAATCAATTAACTAGTAATTTTCCATCAATGCTAAAAATTTAATTACATCATCATAAGTTTCACAAAATATCTATACTAGAATCTCTTACCAATACATGTCATAATACTATTTATATACTAGGGCTTAAAAATGGGGTGTTACAACAATAATTATTTCATGATAACCTAGGTTATAGAACTAACAGAAACATCATCCTAGTCCCTTAGTTGATTTTTTTTATATTATTGACCATGGGTATTATAAAAAAAAAAATTATACTTTTGGAGAAATGGGTTCTTCTTCCAATTATTGCATTAGCCTATTCAAGTGCTTAAGTGATATGGGAAGTTATTTAGAATGTGAAAAGTCCAAGTAGTGTAAACGATAAAACAATAATTTCAAAAATAAAGTCAAGGGATAGGGAAGATATTGTATCATATCCAATTATAGTTGGATAGGTAATGGTATTTCCTCACAAAACCATGGAATAATTGGAAATATTCATAGACTAGTTTCAAAAGGTAGGGAAATTGATCTTCTAAAAATTTGATGAAGAAGATGTCAAAAACTCTCCAATGTTGGAACTCCAATATAAGTAGGAGTAAATGAATAGTCAAAGAATACTTATAGAAATAAGTGAATAGTCATAAATGGAATCATATCCTTCCATTTCCCAAGAGGAACTAATGCATTGATGATATAAGTTTTCTATCTACAACATAAGTCACATGGATTCTTCTTTCGACATGTACTAGTTGGAAAACTTTTGGGTTTTTTTAAAATCTTACAAAATGTGTTGCAAGAATTTTTTTATGAATATGGGGTATAATTTCCAAGTCCTTTATAAGAAAGGGAATGTGATAATAAGTCATATAAATTTTGAGTTGACACCTCTACTTTTTTATCTTAGTTATTGTGGAGACACAACATATGAAATAGAAAGGTGCAAAGTCTTCCGAAGAGGAGTCTTCACAATTTCACCTTGGTATTCTACTTAAAAGAACCAATCATAACAAATTGATAATTACAATAATAGAATAAAATTAATAAAACTATTATTTATTCTCATGTAAGTGGATTCGTTATAAAAAATAACCTAAGAAAAGTGGTTCCTTACAATATTTCATTAGGATAAAGTATGTTTTAATGTTTGAAACCCATACTGAAATGGTGAATCTCGATCCATATAATGGCCTTGGCTAGGTGGTCACCTTTTTTTTTTATAAAAACTCATGTGGTGGGAACCATAACAAACTGAGATAATCTCTAGAGATGGTCAAGGTACTTTGGGTGTCAAGAATAGCCTCAATCTGAGGCATATTGGTATATTAATGAGAGGGAGATGTCACTTGAGACATATTGTGTCATGGTATGTGATATGTAAATGAAACATATATGTTAGATGAGTGTCTTAAACACAAAATTATTAAGAGTATGTTCTCTTCTAATTACCTAAAGGAATGACATTGTACATGGTATATGGTACATTGCTATTATCCAACATTGGTAGATGTGATGGTGCAATAATGGAATCATGACGAACTATGAATAACGTATCCTACTATCAAGGGATATAAGGAAAATTATGCATACAATTCCCATCCTAGGAACAAATGGCACACAAATGGTCAATTTGTATACTTTTATTAAGTGAAGGAATACTTCCATTAGCTATGGTGGTGGGAATTAAAGGTGATGCCTAAGGGTCATGAAGGATATCCTTAAGCTCTCAAAGGGAGGGACATGAATTTGTAGAATTTCCATGTATATAGTAGGCATTTTTGAAGGATATACCTCTTTTTTTTTTTTCCCATACCCTCTTTTTGGTTCCCTCTAGAGTGCTTGTGCTAGATGGGGATTCTGAAGGAGTATATTTCTCTAAAAATGAGGAGATTTTAATATTTCCAATAATAAGAACAACTAGTGTAAGTGATGTCATAAATGGTGCTAAATTCCATATTGGAAGTGCTAGAGCCATGTTTGACGAGGTAAGTGTCATCATCACTTGATGTGTGATGAAACCAAGTTGAGGATACATGGAAGAAATTTGATTGGTGGTGTTCAGTAGAAATGTTGCATCACCTATGTGATTCATTTATGAAGTTGTTGTGTTTGGTTAACTTGCATAAAAAAAATCATTGTAAGAGGTGGTTATTATGCATACATGCACTAATAAATATGTAGGCTAGAAGGAGGATTTGTGGGGTATGTATATAGGAGAGTGGAATCATTGAAAATGTCAAGTTTAATATTTTTTGATGAGGGTATGAGTTCTTAGGATACCACAAAAGGTAACAAAATATTGAGTGAGGGAGAGGCCCTAGTCTTGTAGTGTGTAGGTTGGTTGATGGTTGTGATTTTTCCATTCTTAGGAAATATCATTTTCTGGAAGACTAACGATCCCATAACATTCATGCCATACATGTAACTTGATCCAAATAGGATATCATAATCCAAGGGAAAATTAAGGACCTCAATTTCAATGATAAATGTTTTTATAGTAAGCTGCATTAACATCTTCAAAAAGAGTCCAACTAGCTACTAAGGGAGACAATTGTATGATCTTAGGTGAATGGATTATGTTACGATTTTGGTGCATGTAAAATTTTGCCACAATATTTCACATGTTGCGTGTGGATGCACCCACATCAGTGATGAAACATTATATGGTAAAGTTTATTATGGTAACCAGAATATAGAATGTGACTAATGGTGGGAGTCATGGTTCTGAATTATCTATGTCAAATCTGATTGAATGACAATTGAAAGGATTAATTGTGTTTATCATAGAGAGAAAGGAATTCCATTGCATTGGGAAATTTTTATGCACTTCTAATGTTGGTAAGGTAGTAAGTGATTTAGCAAGACCATTGATGATGTTGTAGCTATGTTTTGCTTTAACATTATGGGATGCATGCCTTATCATCCCTTTTTCCAACTTCAAAATTTTATCAATGGGTGGACAAATGATCATTAAGGGGGAAGAAAGAACAAACATCGTAAAATCTACTAAAGAGGATTTGTGTCTCAAGGACGACCATAGACTCAATGATAGAATTATAATAGGAATTTTTTTGCATTCATGTAAATTTACCAATGGGTGGGTCCTTGGATTTTCCTACTACAAGCTTGTTAAAGTGTAGAGTAAATTTTTCCTGTTGGGTAGAAAAGACCCCTTGGTGAGGGAAGGGTGTTTGAAGTACCAAAGGTTTCTAGGATACTCCACTTGGGCTAATGTGGTTTACCATATTCTCCTTCTTGAATTTGAATTTGGTAACCTAGGGGTAGTAGTGGGTATAATTTCCATATTCCCCAAATAAAGGGCAGGGGTTATTAGTCCCTAGGAAATTTTTCTTGCTTTACATCTATAGGTTGTTGTACAATTGGTTAATATTTTGATTCCTATTGGGATTATTTCTCCCACTATGTGCATTTGAATACTAAGAGTTTCCCTATTGTATTTGGTTTCCCTTTGATTTGTTCTTTCGTTTTTCCATCCCAATATTTTGTTCAATGGATGGGTTGGGCATGTTCAACTATGAAAAGTCCTATTGTTATTTGTGGAAATAATTTTGTATGAAATTAACCCCAACATTTTGTTAAGGATTAGTGGCATTGGGTAGTCTTGTCCAGGAAAAGATTTGTTGGGGTTTCCTTGTGTAGGATTCACATAGAATGGTTGATATGTTGAAGAACCATCGTAATTACAAGGGGTTGAATACATTTCTCTATACATGGGAGAGAAATTAACCATAATAAAAGGATTATGATCATTTCGTTCCACTTGAGATGGAGAAATTATTTTCCCATCCCTATTAGGAAATGAGGGAGGTGGACCATATGGGCTACCATGGTAGGGAAGTTGATTCCCATGCTATGTTTTTCATTAAGTGATGGACCCAATTAGGTCATCAACATTAAATTTCCCGAACTTCTCTTTGTGGAAATTTTTGTGTTGAGAGGAATCTAGGTAGCTATGTAGCTATACCCCGATTATGTGTAAATAAAATCAAACTATTCAGCCTTGGAAATGTCTACTTTCTCATATTATGGCATTCTGGTTGCACCATCCTTTTCTATAACAAGAAAGAGGTACTTGAAGAATATTTATAGAGAAATTCTTTGGGTACTTCAATCTTGTTGTTTTTACATTGTCTATGTCACTCATGGATGTTATCCATGATGTCGGTGGAGGATATTTATCAAAAGTTGAATAATAAATTCAGTCTTTTGTCATGACAAACATGGAGCTACAAAATGATGAGAAACAACTTATTTTGGGATTCAAATGTGATTTTGTACCCATCCTTCTATATAATATAACACATAGCGAATAAGACAATGAGCACGGATTAGAATACCCTCAATCAAAGTGAGTCACTAGTGATACTATTCAAATAAAAACATATATAAAAGCTCAAAAAATGGTTTAAGGGGTCTTCCCAGGGCTTTCCTTCAAATTTAGGGATTTTTAAGAATATTTTGGTGCGAATAGTAGGCCATGTTGTATTGTGAATTATGGGATAATGTTTCAAATTTCAAATATCTGGGTGATTCATTGAAGTGACAAAAATCAGGCTAGGTTTTTGGATTTCCATATCCATGTGGCATATGGAGGTTGGAGTGATAAGTTGAGGTAAATTTATTTCTAACAAAGAAACACTGAGGGTAAATAAGCCTTACAAAATTGGATCAGGAGGTGATATTTGAGTTGAAGGACAAGCACATGAAACTATAATCCCTAACGCTCCTCCTACCAAAGGTGGGAGTCCTTGAAGGCTATGACAGTGATAGGGTGCAAAGTGGTCCCTTATGGTGCTCAATGAAATGTATATATGGTCAGGAGGGTGTTAAGTATGGAAATTTATGTATTAACAAATAAAAATAAATAAATAAATAATGGTTAATTACTGTAACACCCCCAATTCATGAGATTGCATTTTAAAGTTAGATTCTTGAACTTTACATCCTAAGGGGAGTGGACCCCAAAGGATAATTATTTTGTGAATGTAATTAAACATTTAATTGAGGAAATGAATAAATTATTGTGGTGCAAATTGACGAAAAATGAGATGATGAGACCACTTGCTAAATCTGTGAGGATGGATGAGGCAAATATTTCCCCACAATATTTCAAAAATCCTTGGAAGATAGTAAGTTTTAAATTTAGATTTTTGAGGAAATATCTGAATTTCCCCAATGATGAGGAAAGTAGTTGGGAAGAGGTAAAAAGCTGGAAAAGCTGAGGAAAAGCATAAAAAATCTTTAAAGAATCCCTAAGTGGGAAGCCTAGGCAAACAGGAAGAAAAGCATCCTGAGATTCTGGACGCAGAATTAGAAACATGCTTTGGGGAACAATAGCTTAAATAAGCTGCTCTTGTACAGATTAGAGGTTGATTTGCTATAGGAGGTGATCTCAGCTTGGGGGTGAGTTCTGGGAGACATAATAACTCTAAGGTTGGGAGGTTGGTCTACTGCACGAGTGGTATGTCTCTGAGGAAATTTGTCTTAATGTTTGTTATAGTATGAATTGGCTACATATAAAAACAAAAATTATTTCTAAGTTAGTTCATATCTTTAGTCTACATTTAACAGAATGTAAGCACCAGGTAGTAACCTGATCACTCTGTATAGTTGTAGAGGAACATCCTGTAAATTAGGATTCCACAGAATGTTTAAACCCAGGGTGGGTCTAAATCTAAGGAAAGCTTGTTCTTTCAGGAAACACTGTGGAATTTTGTTAATCTGCTTCTGTTTCCAAGCCTAATTTTTATTTCAGCTATTATAGAGAGACATGAAATTAACTATAGTACACTAGAACAATAGCAGGATATTATTTACATCTTATACTATGTATGAACAACAGAGGGAGAGACTCAATAGCCTGACATCAGGTTCAGCCAAATACTCCATTATAATTGCGGGAAATCAAATGATCTTAGACTATAAGGTAGTCCATAAGCCCTTACTTTAGTGCAGGAAAGTAGTAGATATTCATAAACAAATAAATAGGAAAAAGGACCAGACAATGGTCTCATGGATTTATTCTAACATTATATTACTGAGAAAGAATACATAGAATACAGAAATTATGAGCAAGCAGTTGAGAAGCATAGGAGTAAGAAGTAAATAAATTGCAACATTATACACAGTAGCATTTATTTAACCAATATTTCCTTGACTATGAGGAAGGTGACAAGAGTTCAAATCCCATTACCAGCTCTTCAGAATCCAGATACCATCATATACATAGGTAGATACGAGCTGTAACTAATTACAAGAAAATGAGAAGAAACTGGAGAATAGAATTATGCTTTCATACCTTTGAAGAATAAAAAATTATAAATTCTAGACTTTCATACATATAAATCATCTATTGATCAATAGGAATGGTCTCATAAATGTCCAGCAAGTTTTTCATATGTCTAGACAGTCAGGTATAAAACCAGTTCAGTGTAACCAGGAGCAGAGACAACTGTAATTATGCTATAAATACCAAAGTATAGACTTTACACCGAAAGGAGTGAACAAAGCACCTCAGAGGAATAGATAAATATCATATATAACTACCTGTAAATCCTGATGTATGAAATTAAGAAATCTGGAATGTCAGTAGCATTTCCAGAAAACAAAATAAGTTCAGACGAGCAAATTAAAAAAAGCCAAATGCCATGGTATGAAATTATATGCAATTTTTTTATACAGTCCCTGTACATTTAAAATTGTGGCAGGGTATATTAAAATTCAACCTAAGACAATAGGAAGTATATAATTATCCAAAATTGCCAAAATACATACTGAGCCTATTAGGCTGGGGTACATAAATCACAACCCCCATCTCAACAGAACGAAATTTGACAAGCGCCATCCAAGGATTACAACGCTAACAAGAAGAAAACGAAAACCCTGACTCGGAGAGTGAGTCTCATTTCCGTATGCAACCTTGCGCAACATAGCAAGAGAAGCATTGTTTCAATGCTTACGAGATAACGCATCAGGAGAGGAGAAGTAACCCCATACGGATACCGACCTGGAGGGCCAAGAGACCGAGGTTAGCGTGCACACAAGTGAAAGGGTCACTCCCTACTATCATAAGTACGTAGGAGTTCTCTGGATTTACCTGTAGAAGACAAAAACAACCCAAAACGCAAGTTAGTCATTGCGCCATCGTAGAGAAATAAGTGCATAGATAAAATGAGCTCGATATTAAAACTATTACCTGTGGAATGCAAACCCTCAGACGCGTCGAGCCCTGTCCTCGACCATTCCACAGAGAAGGATTAATATAAGTTACCCTCGAGAATAAAACGACGAAACCAATAACAATATGCGGGAATGGCACAAATAAATAACATACCTCATATAGCTCCATGGAACAGGAGGTGTTCGCCTGAGGAGAGGCGACGCAGGCGACTCAAGAGGTATAGCATCAATCAGTCGCAATTTAAATATAACCAGAGAAGGGTGGAAGTTAACGCTGAAATTATAAACCAACTACACCATGCACTGAACGGAGACCTGGAACATCGAAAAACAAACCAGACGCATTCACCTTACTGACCATTCAATGTATATATAAATATTCAGCGCCAAGCATATGGCCTCTGCAAACTAAGTATGAATCATTCACACCTGCAATAGAATTATGATGTGCGTGGGGGAATTACTTGTCTACGCATCGAGGAACGAGAGGTGCCATATCTTCTCTCGACAACGGAGAGTCGAAACCTCGGCAGAAGTGGAATGACGTAGTCGCGGAGGAGGCCTGCAACTTATGAGCGCGGAAACCGACTAAACTCCACACTCTGAACTTATATAAGCCTTCGTTAAACCACATGAACCCTAACTGAAAACGATCGCCATCATCCACTTGGCAGCATCTGAACAGTTAAGCCACGGATCGAGGGATAGCCTGGGAGAGTTAATACCGTCGTATCAAAATTTATGGATGCAGATGAGAATTGAATGCTATATGTCCTATGCAAGTATCGACGTGGGGGTTGATCACCACGTAGGCTGAGTATGCCAGCGACGTGGAATCACCACGTAAGCTAACGCAAGGGCATAACACGATACAACACTCAATTAATTAACTCAACACCTGACGTGGAAAAGAATTTCACCATGACGAAGCCATAGAAACCCGATCTGGAATGATAATGCGCGCTATGTGCAGATTTATACCCAAGGCCAGTACTATATATATATATTAAATCGATTTAAAGTCTGAGGTACCAGGACGAGTGGTCATATCAAACCAAGCACATGAGGAAAGTCCATTCATAGTAATATGCATTTCGAATTTTTATGAGAAGGCTATAACCATATATATAACGTAACGATGGCTATTCGAAAGGTTGAAAATGCCTTGGGCTACAACCCATACAACGCAACTTATATAACATATGCTCATAGTTCATATGGGTTACGATGGAGTTTAATAATTTCATAAATGGGATACATGACCATTAAGCTAAAGGAGAATAGCTATACGAGACCTGTGTAAAGATTAGGTTCGTATAAACCATCTCCCTAATTATAATAAAAATAACATAAGACGAGAGATAGTGACAGAGGGTATTATTGAACATGATGAAATGAAAACTATCATAGTGAAGGGATTGAGATGTCATAATAACCCTAGGCTCACTAGCTTGTATTTGCAAACGAAAAAAAAAAAATTTGGGGTGAATTTGGAGGTGTGAAAAATGGTATCAGAGCCCAAGTTATAAAACTGGGCTGGTGACTTTGTGCTCACGATTGCTGTGTACTCACTGTGTAAATTTATTGCTGTAGCAAAAGTTTTGTTTTTGTTGTTTTGTTTTTTTTTTCCTGTTCACTGACCTGTGCTATGTAGTGTACAGTGAGGTGATAGAATGGAAGAAGGTGGTGGAATTTATGTAGATTTGCAGGGTGAGCTAGATCTGAATGCGGCCATGATGGCTATGTTGCAAAAATTGCAACAAGAATTGGCTGAGATAAAAAGCCAGAATGACAGATTGTGATTAGCCAGTGAGGAGCAGGAAAAGTTCATCAGGGAATTAACCTCACGGAACAGCCAAGAAGGCGAATGTTCCGGGAAGAGGAAAACTGATGAATCTGATGAGGAAGATGCTATTCGCCATCAGAATAAGCAGAAAAAGGAATTACAAGGGGAATTCCGGAAAATCAAACCTCCCTCCTATGATGGGGAAAAGGAGGAGGATGCTGAAGCCTGGTTGCTGAATATGATTAAGTATTTGCAGGTTTATGAATATGAAAGCAATCTGAAGGCTAGATTAGCTGTCTACCAGCTACAAGGTAAGGCTACCTTGTGGTGGGAGGAGACAAAGATGGTGCATGCCATAGATGAAAAGACAGTTACTTGGGAAGATTTCCAGGCTAAATTCAAGAATCGCTACTTGAATGAACGGTACTATGATGACAAAGCAAAAGAATTTCATGAGCTTAGGTTGGGACAACTCACTATCGATGAGTTTTTTACTAAATTTACTAATCTATTAAGATATGTACCTTACATAAGGGAAGAAAAGGCAAAGTTACAGAGGTTTCTAAATTTTTTGCCTATGTTATACAAAGAGAAGATTGAGTTTGACAACCCAAAAACAATGGACGAAGCTGTTAGGAAAGCCAAATTGTGTTACCAACAGTTCAAAGGAAAAACTGATCAAGGAAAAGGTTGGGTAAGTAAGAATGAATTCAAAGGGAGAAAACCAAAACCAACCTATTTGAAGAATTTTGGCAGAGATCATTAGCGGAAAAGATTTGGAAAACCCAAAGAAAGTCAAACTGCACAGTCTCAAGTGGCATCGAAACCAATAGAGGGAGACAGTAAAAAGGAAGGAACAGTCAGAATGAAGGAGCCCTTGAAATGTTGGGGCTGTGGAGAACCCCATCTTTTGAGGGACTGCCCCCATAGAAATGTTCATATGCTCATGAGGGATCGGGAAGCGACAACAGTAAACGATATAGCCAGAAACATACCAACCATCAGTGCAGCCCTAGAAAATCGGCAAGCAGAACATCAAGCAACCATGGTGGAAATGGAGGGTAATATTTCTGACCTACCTGTTTCTGTTCTGATTGATCCAGGTGCTTCTTTGAGTTACATTAGTCCAAATATTGTAGAAAAATGTAACTTAAAAACTAAAAAATTTCAACAGTCATGGTTGGTACAGCTAGCCACTGGAACAAAAAGAAAGGTAACCCATAAACTACCCAGAACAGAAATCCAATTAAATGAGTTTCGAACAGAAGTGAATTTGAACATTCTACCATTAGGGTCATATGATCTACTGATAGGAATGGACTGGCTGGAAAAGAAGAAAGCTTTGATGAATTGCTGGGATAAGACCCTGCATTGTGTAGATGAGGAAGGAAAAAATTGTATTCTCAAAGGGAAACCAAAACCAATTTCTGTCAGACAAATTTCAGCTTTGCAATTGAAAAGAACAACTAGAAAAGGATATCAGGTTTATGCAGTGCATGTGGAAGAGATAGAACAGAAAACTGAAGAAGAATTACTGGATACTGTACCAGTAATAAGAGAATTCAAGGAAGTTTTTCCAAAGGAAATCCCTCATCTTCCCCCCAAAAGAGAGATTGACTTCTCAATCGATCTGGTGCCAGGAGCAACACCTGTTCCACGAGCACCTTATCGAATGAGTCCTCCTGAACTGATCGAATTGAAAATGCAACTGCAAGAACTGCTAGACAAAGGGTATATCAGACCAAGTGTGTCTCCTTGGGGCGCACCAGTGCTATTCGTGAAAAAGAAAGATGGAACTTTCAGGATGTGCATTGATTATAGGCAACTGAATAAGTTGACCATTAAAAATAGATATCCTTTGCCTAGAATTGATGATCTTTTTGATCAGGTGAGAGGAGCTTCAGTATTCTCAAAAATTGACTTAAGAACTGGTTACCACTAGCTCAGAATTAAAGAGGAAGACATCAGCAAAACAACCTTTAGAACCAGGTATGGCCACTATGAATTTGTAGTTCTACCTTTTGGTTTGACAAACGCCCCTGCCACATTCATGTGCCTAATGAACACTGTGTTAAACAAGTATTTGGATAAATTTTTCCTTGTGTTCATAGATGATATTTTAGTTTACTCAAACAGTGAAGAGGAACACAAAGAACACCTGAGGATCATGCTGCAAAATCTGAAGGAAAATCAGCTATACGCTAAATTTAGCAAATGTGAGTTCTATAAGGACAAGATCCAATACTTGGGTCATATTATTTCTGAAGAAGGCCTTGCTGTTGATCCGAAAAAGATAAAGGCTATAAAAGAATGGCCAGTACCCTCTGATGTTTCAGCAGTTAGATCATTCATGGGGATTGCCAGCTATTATCGCAGATTCGTGGAGATATTTTCTGCCATAGCACATCCCATCACTTCCTTACAGAGGAAAGGTGTCAAGTTTGAATGGACTGAAAAATGCCAAAACAGTTTTGACCAATTAAAGCTGAAACTTACCACAGCCCCTATACTGAAGATTGCAGATCTGGATAAGGAATTTGTGGTATGTATGGATGCATGTAGAGAGGGATTGGGAGAAGTTCTATTGCAGGAAAATTCTGTGATTGCCTACGAATCCAGGAAACCGAATATACATGAACAGAATTATAGTGCCTATGATTTGGAGTTAGCAGCTGTTATTCATGCTTTGAAAATGTGGCGGCACTATCTTCTTGGAAAAAGATTTACATTGATGACTGATCATATTAGTCTCAAATATTTCTTTTCTCAAACTGAATTGAATTCCAGACAGGCCAGATGGCTATCCTTTTTAAGTGAGTTTGACGTGGATATAAAACATATTAGAGGGAAGGAGAATAAAGTTGATGATGCATTGAGCAGAAATGCTTTCCAGCATATCAATAATATTGGAAGTAGTGCTCAGATAGATATAGAAGAATTGGTGAATAAGGCAACAAATCAAGACCCAAATTATGAAACACTTCTGGTAAAACTACAGAAAAAGGAGAAAACTGATTTTTCCCAAAACCAAAAAGGGCTGATTTGCTATAAGAACAGATTGTATATTCCCAATGTCGAGTCTTTAAAAAGAGAAATTCTGGATAAGTATCACAAACAACCATATGCAGGACACCCAGGGTATCAGAAAATGTTAACAGCCCTGAAAAAGAAGTTGTTCTGGCCAGGAATGAAGAGAGAGGTAGCAGAATATTTAAGTAGATGCATGGAATGTCAATTAGTTAAGGTGGAACATCAGCATCCTGCTGGTCTTCTGAACCCTTTGCCAATTGCAGAATGGAAGTGGGACACCGTTTCCATGGACTTCATTACAGGATTACCCAAAACCAAATACCAACATGATTCTGTAATGGTAGTGGTAGACACTTTAACCAAAGCTGCTCACTTTATACCAGTGAAATCTACCTTTGGAACGGCTCAAGTAGCAAATGTGTTTCTGAAGGAGATAGTAAGGCTCCATGGAGTTCCTAAGGTGATTGTGTCTGATAGGGATGCTAACTTTACAGCAGCCTTTTGGAAGGGTTTATTTGGAGGAATGGGCACTAAATTGAATTTTAGCACCGCCTACCACCCTCAGACTGATGTTCAAGAGGAACGAACAAATCAAATTTTGGAGGACATGCTGAGAATGTATGTGATGGATAGACCCTCAAAGTGGGAAGATTTCTTACATTTAGCTGAATTTTCCTATAATAACAGCTATCAATCCTCCATTAAAATGAGCCCGTTTGAGGCACTGTATGGAAGGAAGTGTCGTACCCCTTTGAGTTGGAGTCAGCCGAAAGACAAACTGATGTTGGGACCCGATGCTTTACAAGAAATGGAAGGAATTTTCAAACAGATACAAAAGAACATCAAGACAGCACAAGATCGCCAGAAGAGTTATGTAGATAAGAAAAGAGTGCATAGAGAATTTAAAGTTGGAGAGCATGTATATTTGTGTATTAAACCCAAAAAGAGCACCCTTTATTCTGGGAGTTGTGCCAAATTGTCCCCTCGATATTGTGGTCCCTTTGAAATATTAGAAAGGGTGGGACCAGTGGCTTACAAGCTGGCCTTACCACCCCATGTTAGAGTTCATGATGTATTTCATGTTTCATTGCTAAAAAGATATGTGCATGATGCTTCTCACATAATTGATTGGAATGTTGTACAGGTGGAACCAGAAGGGGAGTTTCTGCCAGAACCGATTCAAATATTGGGGTGGGAATAAATTGAATTGAGAAGCAGAACCGTAGCCAGAGTAACGGTGCAGTGGAAGCACTTTACTTCTGAAGAAGCTACCTGGGAACGAGAGACTGAAATGATGGCAAAATATCCATTTTTATTTGCAAAATAAACTCTAGTAGTTGAAAAATAACACCGAGGACGGTGTTTATTTTCAGAGGGGGAATATGTAACACCCCCAATTCATGAGATTTCATTTTAAATTTAGATACTTGAACTTTACATCCTAAGGGGAGTGGACCCCAAAGGATAATTATTTTGTGAATGTAATTAAACATTTAATTGAGGAAATGAATAAATTATTGTGGTGCAAATTGAAGAAAAATGAGATGATGAGATCACTTGCTAAATCTGTGAGGATGGATGAGGCAAATATTTCCCCACAATCTTTCAAAAATCCTTGGAAGATAGTAAGTTTTAAATTTAGATTTTTGAGGAAAAATCTGAATTTCCCCAATGATGAGGAAAGTAGTTGGGAAGAGGTAAAAAGCTGGAAAAGCTAAGGAAAAGCATAAAACAGCTTTAAAGAATCCCTAAGTGGGAAGCCTAGGAAAACCGGAAGAAAAGCATCCTAAGATTCTGGACGCAGAATTAGAAACATGCTTTGGGGAACAATAGCTTAAATAAGATGCTCTTGTACAGATTAGAGGTTAATCTGCTATAGGAGGTGATCTCAGCTCGGGGGTGAGTTCTGGGAGACAGAAGAACTCTAAGGTTGGGAGGTTGGTCTACTGCACGAGTGGTATGTCTCTCAGGAAATTTGTCTTATTGTTTGTTATAGTATGAATTGGCTACATATAAAAACAAAAATTATTTCTAAGTTAGTTCATATCTTTAGTCTACATTTAACAGAATGTAAGCACCAGGTAGTAACCTGATCACTCTGTATAGTTGTAGAGGAACATCCTGTAAAGTAGGATTCCACAGAATGTTTAAACCCAGGGTGGGTCTAAATTTGAGGAAACCTTGTTCTTTCAGGAAACACTGTGGAATTGTGTTAATCTTCTTCTGTTTCCAAGCCTAATTTTTATTTCAGCTATTATAGAGAGACATGAAATTAACTATAGTACACTAGAACAATAGCAGGATATTATTTACATCTTATACTGTGTATGAAGAACAGAGGGAGAGACTCAATAGCCTGACATCAGGTTCAGCCAAATACTCCATTATAATTGCAGGAAATCAAATGATCTTAGACTATAAGGTAGTCCATAAGCCCTTACTCTAGTGCAGGAAAGTAGTAGATATTCATAAACAAATAAATAGGAAAAAGGACCAGACAATGGTCTCATGGATTTATTCTAACATTATATTACTCAGAAAGAATACATAGAATACAGAAATTATGAGCAAGCAGTTGAGAAGCATAGGAGTAAGAAGTAAATAAATTGCAACATTATACACAGTAGCATTTATTTAACCAATATTTCCTTGACTATGAGGAAGGTGAAAAGAGTTCAAATCCCATTACCAGCTCTTCAGAATCCAGCTACCATCATATACATAGGTAGATATGAGCTGTAACTAATTACAAGAAAATGAGAAGAAACTGGAGAATAGAATTATGCTTGCATACCTTTGAAGAATAAGCAATTATAAATTCTAGACTTTCATACATATAAATCATCTATTGATAAATAGGAATGGTCTCATAAATGTCCAGAAAGCTATTCATATGTCTAGACAGTCAGGTATAAAACCAGTTTAGTGTAACCAGGAGCAGAGACAACTGTAATTATGCTATAAATACCAAAGTATAGACTTTACACCAAAAGGAGTGAACAAAGCACCTCAGAGGAATAGATAAATATCATATATAACTACCTGTAAATCCTGATGTATGCAATTAAGAAATCTGGAATGTCAGTAGCATTTCCAGAAAACAAAATAAGTTCAGACGAGAAAATTAAACAAAGCCAAATGCCATGGTATGAAATTATATGCAATTTTTTTATACAGTCCCTGTACATTTAAAATTGTGGCAGAGTATATTAAAATTCAACCTAAGACAATAGGAAGTATATAATTGTCCAAAATTGCCAAAAGACATACTGAGCCTATTAGGCTGGGGTACATAAATCACAACCCCCATCTCAACAGAACGAAATTTGACAAGCGCCATCCAAGGATGACAACGCTAAGAAGAAGAAAACGAAAACCCTGACTCGGAGAGTGAGTCTCGTTTCCGTATGCAACCTTGCGCAACATCGCAAGAGAAGCATTGTTTCAACGCTTACAAGATAACGCATCAGGAGAGGAGAAGTAACCCCATACGGATACCGACCTGGAGGGCCAAGAGACCGAGGTTAGCGTGCACACAAGTGAAAGGGTCACTCCCTACTATCATAAGTACGTAGGAGTTCTCTGGATTGACCTGTAGAAGACAAAAACGACCCAAAATGCAAGTTAGTCATTGTGCCATCGTAGAGAAATAAGTGCATAAATAAAATGAGCTCGATATTAAAACTATTACCTGTGGAATGCAAACCCTCAGACGCGTTGAGCCCTGTCCTCGACCATTCCACAGAGAAGGATTAATATAAGTTACCCTCGAGAATAAAACTATGAAACCAATAATAATATGTGGGAATGGCACAAATAAATAACATACCTCATATAGCTCCATGGAACAGGAGGCGTTCGCCTGAGGAGAGGCAACGCAGGCGACTCAAGAGATATAGCATCAATCAGTCGCAATTTAAATATAACCAGAGAAGGGTGGAAGTTAACGCTGAAATTATAAACCAACTACACCATGCACTGAACGGAGACCTGGAACATCGAAAAACAAACCAGACGCATTCACCTTACTGATCATTCAATGTATATATATATATATATATATATTCAGCGCCAAGCGTATGGCCTCTACAAACTAAGTATGAATCATTCACACCTGCAATAGAATTATGATGTGCGTGGGGGAATTACTTGTCTACGCATCGAGGAGCGAGAGGCTCCATATCTTCTCTCGACAACAGATAGTCGAAACCTCGGCAGAAGTGGAATGACGTAGTCGCAGAGGAGGCCTGCAACTGATGAGCGCGGAAATCAACTAAACTCCACACTCTGAACTTATATAAGCCTTTGTTAAACCACATGAACCCTAACTGAAAACGATCGCCATCGTCCACTTGGCAGCATCTGAACAGTTAAGCCACGGATCGAGGGATAGCCTGGGAGAGTTAATACCGTCGTATCAAAATTTATGGATGTAGATGAGAATTGAATGCTATATGTCCTGTGCAAGTATCGACGTGGGGGTTGATCACCACGTAGGCTGAGTATGCCAGCGACGTGGACTCACCACATAAGCTAACGCAAGGGTATAACACGATACAACACTCAATTAATTAACTCAACGCCTGACGTGGAAAATAATTTCACCATGACGAAGCCATAGAAACCCGATCTGGAATGATAATGCACGCTATGTGCAGATTTATACCCAAGGCCAGTACTATATATATATTAAATCGATTTAAAGTCTGAGGTACCAGGACGAGTGGTCATATCAAACCAAGCGCATGAGGAAAGTCCATTCATAGTAATATGCATTTTGAATTTTTATGAGAAGGCTATAACCATATATATAACGTAACAATGGCTATTCGAAAGGTTGAAAATGCCTTGGGCTACAACCCATACAACGCAACTTATATAACATATGCTCATAGTTCATATGGGTTACGATGGAGTTTAATAATTTCATAAATGGGATACATGACCATTAAACTAAAGGAGAATCACTATACGAGACCTGTGTAAAGATTAGGTTCGTATAAACCATCTCCCTAATTAAAATAAAAATAACATAAGACGAGAGATAGTGACAGAGGGTATTATTGAACATGATGAAATGAAAACTATCATAGTGAAGGGATTGAGATGTCATAATAACCCTAGGCTCACTAGCTTGTATTTGCAAAGGAAAAAAAAGAAGTTTGGGGTGAATTTGGAGCTGTGACAATTACTTTAGTGATATTTCGTGTATGAAACAAAACAATACTTTTATGAGGATTTACATATGAAATAATAAAATACCTAATGTACTTCCACTCAATAGAAACTAGGCCTTTTGAAAGTTCTAAATAATGGGTGATGAGGATACGACAAGAAAAAAATAGTGAAGGTAGGAAAGGAGGGTTATAATGAGGGATTTTGGGTCTTGTTACAAAGAAAATAGTGATGTTTCTAGTAATTGTTGAAGATCACCTCTAGGTGCAAGCGCCACCACACCCACCACCTTTGATGAGATACCCTAATATTTCACCAGCAATGTACCTGTATCTAGTGTGGGTGAGAAAATACCAGATCATGGGTATCCATCATAGAACCAAAGCCCCTACCAAGAGTTAAAATACTTAAGGAGGCTCGTGACAACATTTAGTCTAAGCCATTCGCCTTTAAGGATTTATTCTTGCCACTATATTTTCGACACTAGATGATGGAGGACTGAAATTTACCTAAAGTACAACATTATATGCTTCAAATGAGAATGAACAAGAGGGGTTATTTGGATTCCTACCCCTAGGGTCCTAACATAAACTATAATTTTATTTTCTTACCCCATGATGGGATAAATTATTTGTTTTTAATTAGGTTTATTTTAATAGTCTACAATTTTGGGACGATGTCCCAAAACGTGTATGACATAAGGTGTGGAAAATGGTGAATTTAAAGTCATATATACTTGACATTTTGTTTCCTCCATATCACTCTAAAGGAAAATGGAAGAGCATACAATCATGAAATAACTAAGAGAAACTCAAGTGTGTGAAGTGCAGTTGGTGGAAGGTGGCAAGTGACCATCATAACATATGCTATATAGTTGATATGTGGATATAGATGATCCCTTACTATTATAATATAATTAAATTATGTGAGTTTCTCCTGACTGAAAATAAAATATGTACATATAGTATGATGCTTACTTTCCTCCTACTTACACTCTGTTATTTAACCTCTAATCCTAAAGGAATAAAAAATGGGCTTCAATATGATTATGATTCCCCTAGATCACTATGAGCACAAGGGGAAGAGCATATTCCAAAGTGAAGCTAGCACATCTAGTCCCAATTATACAATTGGTTAACAATAATAAACACAATCCACATGGAAAAATAAACAAGTTCTACTATAGTGGTTAATTAACATGAAAAAAATATAACTTGAAAAAACATGTAGGGGTGAATGTGGAATATTAATGATTACCACCCAACACAAGAATGTAGGAGGAAATTACAAAAAAAATGGTGTCTCTAGATATGTGTGCAAAACATGGTGGTTGTGACAGGTTCTAACATAATTGTAATTTACATATTTCATAGAAAATATTGTCTCTATGTTTTTTTAGAACCATGTAGATCATGCCCGAATGAAAAAAGAGATAATTAATACCAACCGAAATACCAAATGTGGCCACAAAAAGAAGAATACAAATGCTAAGAGGTAGATAAAACAAAATTGAGAGTGGGAAAATCATACACACAACAGAAACCAGAGAAACAAGCTTATGGAATCACCAGTATTGGACTTGTATTTTAGGATACGTGGAGTACCAAAATCCTTTCCTATGAAAGTTTTTGTTTCCTACATAGAGTAACCAAAGTATAAATAGTACACTAGAAAATAACTAAAAACTTGAAATGTAATTAAATATAACATGAGATATTAATAGTACAATGCTTAAACAATAACAACAAATAAAGCATGACATTAGGAAAGAATAAATATTTTATTTAATGTATATGATATCCAATATCTCCCAAGGTCACTAAATGAAGCTTTATAAACATTGGTTCCTTAGCTCTCCTAAACGAAGGTCCCTCCTTTCACTCCAATGCAAGTGTCATTCTCCTCTAAAGAAGTTTCTTGATTATATTTGAATGGAGATCTCCAAGACTGCTAATCAATTCCAATTGGGTCGAAATTTGAGTAGCATAACATTGCAATGATTTATCTCTTGTAAATGGTCCTCAATGGAGTGGTATTTGTAGGCCAATGTATAAGACTTCTCCAAACTTGGATCATTGATGAGATTTTATATTTGGGTGATACTCGCATATTGGTGGGAGACAAGGGGAGTCATTTGTAGGCTCCAAAACCCTCCCTTAATGGTGTATAGGCTCGAGAATGAGGAATTAACCTTGAAATTTTAGTTACCAAGGGGGGAATTAAGGTGACTTGTTTTAGTGATACATGAAAATATAAAAGAGGAGACGTGCTTGGAATATTTAAACTAGATTTACTGATAAGAAATCATTTGTTTATGAGCGCGCAATTTTTTAACCTTTGATAACCTTTCAATTTGGTAAATTTTGACATATTATAGCCCTTAATTAACACTTTTGAGTGCACTATTTTTAAGTGATAACACTTACAGAAACACATGTTGACACCTTGTTTCATCAATATTCAATTCTATATTAAGCTACAAAATCACCCTCCAATGTTTCATTATCATGCCTAAAATAACCCCCAATTTTATTTTATTTTTGGTCTATTTCACTACTAAAGGAGGGAGTGACAACATAAGACTACTTTTTATTTTATGAAATGCAAACATGAATTGATGGCTAGAATAAATATGGATATTAAGTTAACTCAAAATACATGGTCGAATGATATGTTCAAGTTATATATATGAACAAAGTGTCATAAAGATAAACTTATTGAAATATTTTTGCAATAGTTAAAGGGCATGGTATATGTTTTTTTTTCATGCACAATCACCATGATTGTGAATACAAGGTTAGGAAAATATTATATTGAAATGCATTATATTATTAAAGGTTAGAAAATAGATATGGTTATATGTTTGTTGAAACATATATGGTAATGATTGCATATGTTGGCTAACTTTGTTTATACATAGAGTTTGGTTTAAAGTTGATATATGGAAATATTGGTTGGTAATGATATTTCTTAAATTCGAATAAGTTCTGATGGTACAATTCTGGTCTTTGAGTGTTTCTATGTATGAGTTAATAATGGTTGCTTTCACCCCTACTTGCATATTTGATCCACGCGGTGAACTATCATAGTGTATGGGATATTTAATGGTTTGAAATGTTAATTTAATATGAATTGGGGGTGAATTATATTTTCATTCACCCATGAATGGAGCACAATTACTATCTTCAGATTGAATTTACCTTCCATTCTTGAGCATGGTGTGAGCGATGTGGTTTGGCCATCAACCTGTATATTGAATGTGATGGTATGGCGTGCAGTGACCGTGATGATTTTCATTGCAAAATCAATGTGGTTATAGCTTGTGCTGATCAATGGTTTTCTTTTTGTTAGGGTTATCAGATAGATTGACGTTTTTGAAGGTACTATTGTGAATATTTATTGTTTTTGCATGGCAAATTATTTAGTTCAAATGAACTTTCTAGAGCTTTCCTTATAAAATTCCCTAAATTTGTTTTCTTTAAAATCACTACATAATCTATTTTTTTCACTGTGATGACTACAAATTATGAATGTAAATGGTAAAAAATCTTTATTTAATGTTGATGGGAGACTGTTGGACTATTTCTAAAAGGTCGTGTGTCAATTTTGTGAGCATCATACTCAGGTGAGTTAATCTAGTTTTTTCACAGTGATGACTACAAATTATGAATGTAAATGGTAAAAAATATTTATTTAATGTTGTTGGGAGACTTTTCAACTATTTCTAAAAGGTCGTGTGTCAATTTTGTGAGCATAGGACTCATGTGAGTTAATGTTTCTTATGGTTAAATATGCAGTTTCGGTATGTTTTGAGTATTGATTGATGAATTATTTGTTTTCCACTCATTAATTTGTACGCCCACCATCACCTCAACTACCATTGTCCATTCTAAGAATTATCCATGCATATAATGACTCAAAATTCATTATATATTTCCTCTTCTTCTGAAATACGTTGTCAAGCTTCTACCTTTTCTATTATCCACCTCAATCTTTGGATATGCTGAAATATATTTTTCCTGTAACATATTTGAAAAAACATTCTTTTGGCCAGCTCATGAAAATATTTTTTTGATCTTAGTCAGTTAAAAAGAAATAATTCTAACCAAGATTTTTAATAAATTTTCTCAAGAAATGAGTTTTCAATTCTCAAAAATTTTAGTTTGATTACAATATTTAAAACCAGAATGTGAACGCAGGTTTAATTCATCCTTGGGACCTTATGCTCAAAAATCGAATAATTAATTTCTCATATTCTCCCCATGTCTCTGCCCATTTTGTTACTTCATAAGCTTAGACCCTCACATAGAAGCCCTGTAAAACCCTAGTCGCGATATGTAATATGCTATAAAAGTCATGTAATATGCATGAGAGCCCTGTAAAAATCAAAGTCAATATGACAATGAAATTTGTTTGTCACAAAATAAAAGAAAGCATCCATATTTGAAGATTTTTTATGAGAGCCTTTCCACTTTACTTTGTCACCTTTTCTCGCTATCCCTAAACATGATTAATTAAACGTTCATTTCCTCTACAACAAATCTATTTTATTAGTATTTTAATGCAATTTACTATATCAATTGTAAATGGAGATGTGATAATGGTTAAAATATCAACTTGTTGTTTTAGTTATATGTTATCGTTGATTTTTTTGCTCACCTTTGCAGATATGAGCTTTGATTCTTGTCGCTCAGGAGGAATGGGTCAAGGAAAACAAAATAGGCCTCTTTGTGGGTGGGAAGGTGGTAGAAACAAGAATATTCACTTTTCACTTCATTTTAATGCATATCCAAAGGAATTTTATCAATTGGAAAGCATTGAGAATTTCTTTATAAGATCCCCTAACGGTACATGCCAACCTATAGTTTTTCTAGGTTGTTCTTCCCCTCTACTATCTCATCCCAATGTTTACAAGATTCACCTACGAAACTCAATCACTAATGCTTGGGATAATAATTTAAAATATGAATAGCATCCATTTCCCAATCATAATCATGTGGAAGACAAATTACGGGATAAATTGTTACAAGCTTTGTACCCCATATTTCTAATAACTCTCACTCTTTGAAAAGTTATGCTTAGTCCTCCCCATAAAAATCATTAAGTCATATAAACATTTTGTGCATACTATCACTCCAATTGTAGATCTTAGTCTCACTCCAATTGTAGATCTTAGTCTTATTGATGTTGTTGCTACCTCTATTAATCATTTAAGTATTCATCCAACTTCCAAATCATCTAACTAAGTTATTCCTATTCATCAACATCTTGGGTGTGTAACCTTATTACCTTCATGATTCAAAGGTCTGTTTTAGTCATGTTTGGATCCTAGTCCCTTAGATGGGTTTGTTGGGAGATTTTGCCCCCACTATTGTTGTAGGGGTCCCATACTCGTCAATATGGATCATTAATGAGGAAAAATATATGATTATAGAAGATATGTTAATTTAGGGTTTTTTTCCCTAGAAGGCAACCGTTGGTTTATATGAAAAATTTGTATTGTAACTTTGTATTATTTTGTAAAAAAGGAAGGGGAGGAGAAGAGATTATGTGAGTTCAGGAGGAACCTACAATGGGTGTGTTGTAGGTTGTATCCTTTGAGTCTTATAGATAATATAAAAGGAAGGAGTGAATTTTTCTCCATGGCCATAGCCAAGATTAGGTGAACCACACATATCTATGTGTCTCTTGTTTTATCTGTTTCTTTGTTTCCAATATTTTATTTTCATTTATTTTTATTTAATTTTTAATAATGCAAGTTAATTATGAAAATCTTGATGTTTAAAATTCCATTGTTGATCCTAAACACGCAAATTCAAATAATGTTTCTATAGTTACATATTTCAAAGATAAAGAGAAAGGAATATAGGTTATGTAGAATGAAAAGGTTATAAAATCATCTACTAGAAAACCAATTATTATAATTGATGATATTTTTCCTGAGATAACATAGAGCTCAACTAATTTTTCATACAAAATTTCACTTACAAGACTATTTATTAAGTTTTGGACTTTTATTAAGTTTCAACTATAATGGTTTTTATGGAAATTTGGATGGAGGTTTAATTTTTTATGATAAAACATATATGAAAAGTCCTTATTCACAAGTTGTGATATATATATATATATATATTGAATGAAAATCAATCACATAATGATTGACCATAATGGAATGCATGAGTATGAGGGAGGTACACGTGATATCATGCATGATGTGAATATTTTTACAAATTTATAAAATACGATGACATGTAATTGTGGAAGTGGGTCCTCCCTCCCTCCTAGAGTCATGTATGCCACCTATTTATTAAGATTCCATCATTTTAATTTTGTTCTTTCTTACCCATTTGTGGGTTAGTTTCATTGATAAAATCGAGTAAAAGAAAAAGCATGAAATTATTGCATAACCATCTCAGCTAAGGCTCAATTATAAATACCAACGTGGAGAAGGGAGAAAATGGGTTATCTTCACATAGATTATGGTATGAATGAGTGTGATTTATTTAGTTTTGGTATCATTTGTTGATTTGTTTTAGATATTTGAGTGTCATGAAATTTTTTGAATTACCATAATTCTCTGAAAAAATATAAACAAATTGAGTTTCGAAAGTTCTTTCTTGCCAACTAAGCTATACTTTCGCTTTGGTCATTGATGATATCTATCGTTACCCTAAATACTTTCACTTTGGTCTTTGATGATATTTATCGTTACCCTAAATTTATTGTTACTGATAATTAGAAATTTTTGCAGTAGTTATGCCAACGTCCAAAATGTATTATTGAGCTAATTATAATTGTGCGAAGGCTATATTTTATTATTTTATATTTTCATTTGACTCGTATGGTTTATAATCATTGTAATCTATAAAGAAGATTATTTTCATAGGTCACTCATAATCTATCAAGTTTGGGCTCAATATATCTGAACAAGTTTTCAAATATACTCAATCAATGTTATTTTTCTTATATTTCTATCCATTGTCTTATTTTTTTTTATGTTTTCCTTGACTTGTTTAGTCACATTCTCTTTTGTTTGGTACATAATGGCTCTCTTATCGATAAATTATATCCTAAATACAACAACAATAAATGTTGTCAAAGTTCATTTCATATGGTTATAATTTTTTTCCATAATGATCTACTACGTATATTCTTTCATTTATGTTTGTGAATATTTGTGAAGGTAGACTCTTTGGTTCTTTTCTTTTATGATTTATAGTAATTTCTATGGACGGTACACACATGTGAATATTCCAACCATACTAATCTTAACTATATGCATACACTAAGTAGTTACTTTGAAATTGTAATATATATAAAGAAGACTATAAATTCTGTGCTATGTTTCCATCTTTCTCCGTTTAGTTCACCAATGATTCAAAAAATGTTGCATGACTAATTTTTCCATTTTTAGATATCAACATTTCTTTGGTGACCTTACTAGGGAATTTAAGGTGATCACTCATGATTTTTCCTTTTCCTATACTCTTTTTTTCTTGATTTCATTGCTTTTATTTTCCTTTTTCTTTTTCTTTTTCTTTGGATTTTGTCGGCTTTAGCTTTTGTTCTGTATTTGTACAACTCAAATCTCATTTATAAAAATTTAAGCTACAACAACATCGTCATCATTTTGAAATTATTTTTTTCATAACAATTCTTTATTTCAGCTCGAGATAGACTTCCATCAGTTATGAGAAAGTGATAAAATCAGTCAGATTAAGGTTGATCCCAAATAAGTTTCCATTTTAGGATAGATTTTGCATAAAGGTACATAAGTTCAAGGTGCTCTTCCTAAGTCGATCATCATACCTTGAGAAGAAATTGTTAATAGAAGGAATACAATAGGTCTAGGGTATAACAAGGATACTTCCCCTTGCATTGTAGACTATTCGAAGCCAATCCAATTTCATAGTGTTGGATTAATTTAGGATAGTTGATATTTAAGAGTTCCATATCCTACTCCTCATCCACATTCAAAATATATTTTCAAACACCAACACTGTGATCAAGTTGACCATTTGAAAGATCAATGTTTTTATCTTCACACTTGTGAGAATTATGGTAAGCAAAATCATCATTCAAACTTATGTTCTAGAAACAAGCCTCCTACAAAAATGAATATTCACCATGGATGGATTGCTTATTAGCACTGAGATTCAATAATCAAGAAGATATTTCAATCATATCACATAATTTAAAATTTATTGTATTTGATATTTCTTCATATTCTCACCTTGTATATAAAAAGGGGGGAATTGATGGTTAGTGACCAAATTCGAAGCCAAAACTAGGTGAGCCTTAGCCACAACCTAAGCCTATTGCCTAAGCCTAGAGCCAAAGGTAGCCATACCCAAACATGGAATTGTATCTAGAAACAATTTCATGCCCCGTGAACGGGATTTGGGTAGGTGTCCTTCCTTAAACCATGACCTATAGAAGACGTTTGTTTATTCTACATCCGTTTTTGGCCATCTATAAACCATTATCAAGCAACACTTCCACTAGAATAAGACATGAATTTCCAGCTAGATTTGTTACACCAATTTTTGGCCATCTAACCATTTACAATTAAATGGATTGAAATACACCATGTAAGACCAATTTTACCATAGTAAAATTTCTTTCAGTATAAGAAATAATTTAATAAACCATAGTTTTATGACTTATTTCTGGTCCAAATAGAAAACCCCATGAGGGATAACTAAATAAATTTTTATTTATTTTATTTTCCTCTAGGAATAATTAATTAAACCTCTTCTTAATAATATTTCTGGTAATATTAACCCAATTAATGAGAAATAATTAGAGAAATCATTATTTATCTTATTATTGTCTAGGAATAATTAATTAAATCATTATTTGATTAATATTCCCAGTTAAATTTGAATAATTAAGGAATAATAAAATACATCATTATTTGTTAAATTATTCCTTAACCCCATCCTTGAAATAATAAATAAATCATTTATTTATTTATTATTTCTAAATAAAAGGATTTAACCAATTTAAATTCATTTTCCCTCCAACAAAATATACTAAAGTATTCCAAGCAGTTAGATCTAGATCTTGGTTAATAATATTTTACTATGATCCATTATCAAGGATAACTTAGTATTTAGTTATAAATAGAAGGGTTTTCCATTCATTTCCTACCTTTGATCCTTTTATCATGATCGGAATTTGATCCGGTTATCATTGTCATACTTTGATTAATTTTATTTTCTTTTTTCTTATTGAGCTCCATTTGAGTTCTACACATCTTAGGCTTTCTACACCATTGAGAGAGAGACTTTGAAGATGAAGTGTTGAGAACAACCAAGAACCCATCGCATTGAGGGGGAGTGGTAAAATCATTCTTTGGTTCCTTCCCAAGTATTAATATAATACAAAAAATTCTTTATAAATATTGTCTTGTCCATTGGATATTTAGAGAAACTCTTATTTCATTTTACTATTTAGCTGTTTTATTTGAATATATATGGGGTTTTTTTTTGTTATGACCGTCTATTGCAGATCTAAAGAATTTAGGACAGCCATGTTTGTTGTTAGGGGTATTTTTCATGTGCAGCTAAATTTATATCTTTTCCTACACTTGCGTTAAGAATTAATTCAAACAAGATTCAAAAATGTTCCAGGAGCATCATCAATATTCGATCCAAAGTTGGTGTTCAACCTTAAAATACCACCTATTGAGCCTCATGTTCTCCCACATCATTGGGTTTGTGGTTCTAATTGAAAGGTACCAACTCATAAATAACATTCAACCATTGCTTTCCATGAAATTTTTCATTTTTTCATTTTTAGTATTTCATCTCTCTTCTTGGACACATATAGACCCCTTTGGATTAAGGTCGAGGGTGGGGGGGTTAGTTGGAAACATAATTAGTAAGGGTTGGAATGTAATAAATCCTACACTCAGAATTCCAAGATGCCTATAAGATATGAAACCAAGGGCTAGGACATTGTATTTATATGTATGTTCTTGTGAATAATATGCATCTCATACGTTATCCAAAATTATTTATGTTAATTTAGTGTGCGTTTAACAAGATGCACACATTATCTTACTGATTAAATTTTTTATTCACAAACAATATACTAGAGTTTGAAGCTATGCTACTTGGGCTGAATAATGCTCTTAAGCTTGGTGACCAAAATATGATTTTTTTTTGTATATTCAAAGTTGATTATAAATGTGATTAAAGGAAATTTTGTGTCTTATAATAATCTTATGATACAATATACTAGTTTAGTTTTGAAAATTATTGAAAATTTTAATTGTTTCAATATTAGTCATATAAACTGAAGCATGAACACCATTGTAGATGACCTAGGTACATATGTTTCAATGAAATATTTGATACGTTGAATAAACCATATTGTGTTATAGTATCCTAATATTGGTATCATCTTCCTAATAATGAATAGTCATGGAAAATATTTGAAGATGATGATACTCTTCAACATTTTCTTGTTAATGAAGTTCAAGAACCTAATATGAATATTATTGCTACTGGTCCAGTTTACCCACTTTATCATGGATATTATTATTATGTAAACAGGGTTTGTTATAATACCATGGGTTAATACCATGGATTATCAATACCACAAGACCAAAAATACATAGATCATTTTATATGATATTTGTTCATATCGCATTTTTAAGTTAATCAATTTAATTAAAAGGGAATAAATGACATAAGTACTTTGGAGACAAATCTCAATCTTTTATTTTTGTATACTACTATTAATATTCTAGAATATTCATGTGGACTGAGTCTCTATCATCCACCTAACAATTATTGACAGTAAAACTAAAATTGTGAAAAACCTATTTGAAAATAGACACTGACATTTAAAAAAAATAAAAAACTTGTGTGTGTGTGTGTGTGTGTGTATTGGAAATTTCAATTTATTCTTTTCTTGAATTACGATGTGTGTCTATTTCTGAATAGCGCTTCAATATTTTTAATTTAATTATCAATAATTATTAGGTGGATGGTAGATATCTCACTGACATGAAATGTTCAAGTATTTTATTTAGTGGTAGTCACAAATCAAATGTTGATATTTATTTCAAAATTAGTTATGCCCTTTAAACCCTTTCAATTAAATTGATTAATTAAAAAAATGGCATATGAAAAGGTGTCATATAAAATCACTTATTATTTTTTCAGCATGTGGTATTTATAAGCCATGATATTGGCCCATGTTATTTTAGCTAAGCCTATTTATAGGTTGGGTGAGGCGAGGACACATCTCAATGGTTAAAAAAAAATTTACGTGTTTTTTTAATTGTATATATGCTTACATCATATATTAATTATTTCTATAATTATTATTATTATTATTATTATTATTATTATTATTATTATTATAAAGTTATAATTTATTTAATTTTTATGATTTTTTAAAATTTTGGCCAATGTGAGATGTATCATGAATTCATTCTTTTGATCCTTATCATGGATTGATGCCTATCGACATTTATTTGTCATTTAATTTATATGCCTATAATAGTATATTTATTTCCATTTTTTTTAGATTTATGTATATGATAAATTAAAATGAAGTTAAATTTGTTAAACATTGCATGGTGAACACACACAAGGAGATAATATAAGCGTGAGTTATTTTTTTATTAATCATAGATGTGCATTTATATTACATTGGCGTGACCCCTAGATACCACATTCCAAGGTCACTTGGACTCCTGTTTGACTATTCACCTTCCACACCTACCCATAGAGGATTAGGTGTCCACCATTCCCCCCCTTAATCCAAAGGGGTATGTGTGAGTCCAAGAAGAGAGTTGTAATACAAATCTGCAAAGTATGCATGGAAACATTTAGGCTAAATAACATTTATGAAATGTTGGTATAAAGAGGTGTTTTAAGGATGGCCACCAACACTGGAATGCTTAGTGCAATTCCCGGAACTCTTCCAAATATGCCAAGAAGCTATGGTCTTCTACTAGAGGAAATCCTCCTGATATTTTGAAGAGTGAGACCTTCAACCTAGAAGAAGGGAGGTCTACAACCTGTGATATTTTAAGGATGAGCACCAACACTGGAATGCTCAATACATTTCTTGGAACTCTTCCAGAACTAGCAAGAAACTAAAGTCTTCTCCTAGAGGAAGTGTCCTAAATTCTTTGAAGAGGAAGAATATCAACCTCGCATAGGTCATTTAAGGCTGACCATGAACCAAAGGCATGGTATTGTGAATACGTGTCTCTGCTTACAAATTTGAATCTGGAAGGACAAATTGTGGCTCAAACTCACTTGAAATGTTGTTTCTATGGCTACAAATCTGAATCTGGAATGAGAGATTGTGGCAAAGGCTCGCCTTATGTGGCTTCAAGGCTTGTATATGACCACCATTTTTAGGTACAAGGTTAGATGATGGCGAAAAATCAACTGCAATATTGTTCAATATTATAGAAAAAGTTCTCACATATCAATTAAACATATTCTTGGTTTTTGATGCCCATTGCCAAGAAGCGATCCATCCATGATGAATCTTTGTTCCTGCTGGAGGCTTGTTTCTAAAAGATCTGTGTGAAGAATTTATGTGCCTACCATAGTGCTTGCATGGGTAAAAATCAAAACAATGGTCTTTCATATGGCCAACTCAATCACAGTGTTGGAATTTTACAATATGTTGTTGCAACTCTAGAAGAGGACCAGAATCTGGAATAGTTGTAGGTGAGCTATCATGAAGACATACAAAACACTAAAATTTGATGGGCTTGGAGTAGCCCAGAATATGAAAGAAAAACTGGTTGTCATATCCAAGACCTATTATGTGCTTGTTATGGACAAGCTCTTCCTAAGGTTTGATGATGGGCTTGGGAAGTGCAGGCTGGATTTTCTCTTTAGCATGAAAATCTTCTCTTGAGCTGGGAATTGAATTTGAAATGGCCTCAACCTCACTTGTTTTCTATTGATGGATGTTTGTTTCAACCTTGAACAATTTAGAATGACAGATCTGTTGAAGTTCATCTTGCTAGAGTTGAGACTCAAGTTCCAAAAAGTCAATCATTAGGGGAATTTTGAGGTATAAAATGGGCCTCCTAACGAAATTGTAAAATAATAGTGGAAATAATAAAATAAGATTTGATTACATCATCAAATTTTAAAAGGAAAAAGGAAAAACTACTTTTTCAACTCATATTTTCAGCTTATGTCGAAAAGTTTTTAATCAAATTTCAAGCAGGAGTACTCGTTGGATGAAAAATTAAATTCCTAATCAAAGGAGTACCCATGTTGCATACTTTCGATTGACCCTTCTACACGAAAAATAAGAAATACATGAAAAAAGTGATTACAATCATGTTTTTTAATGTATTTCTCATTTTTCGTGTAGCAGAGTCCATCGAAAGTATGCAACATGGGTGCTCCTTGAATGAGGAATTATAATTTTCATCCAACGAGTACTACCACTTGAAATTTGAGTAAAAATATTAGGACATAAGTTGAAAATATGACTTGAAAAAGTAGTTTATTATTTTATTATTTTTTAATATTTTTACCCTTTTACTTAAAAAATGTTGAATCATCCCCCATGGTTGACATCATCATATTGAATCCTATTGGTATTATAAAGTTTATTTTGGTTGTATATTTTTCTTAGGAGGCCCATTTTGGACCTCTAAATTTCCCTAACGATTTTCTTTTTCCTTTTGTAGACATATTTGAATATTAAAAATAGTGTCCTTGCTGATGTTTACAATCCCATCCACAGTGGAATGTATTAAATTATTTAAGAACTCTACTACGTCATCAATCCTAGCCATTTTCTCCAACCTTATAGTTAATATCTTAGGCTAGAAAATTATTACAACTTACAGCCTTTTAAACGCTGCTACACAAAATCTAGAATGAATCTAAATAAACAACATGAATATGCTACTAAATTCAACACATCAACTCAATCATGCATTGAAATTTAAAATCTGAAGGTACCTGCCACTCCATATAACAAATGTTGGGTGTGGAGCCTGATTTTCATCCCGATTCATAGATCCTTGTTTTAGCCGGATGTATGCCCCAGGAAAACTGTACGCCCCTGAAGCGGGGGGACACGTGGGGACTTGTGCTGGGGGGTCTGGGGGCCAGCAATTCCCCGGCAGGGGATTCAGGGGAAGCACCCCCGAAGCTAAAAACAGATGTAAAATTGCCTTGTAAAACTATAGTAATTTCTAGTCAATCTGGGTCGTTCATTATGCGGATGATTTGATGGTAGAAGTTATGTTTAGTTTAGGGTTTGTTGCCCTAGAAGACAACCTCTCAATTTTTATGAGGGTATTGTATTGTGGATGTGTACTGTATGAGTATTCTCATAGCGAGAAATAGATATGGAGACTGTGAGAGAGAACCGAGGATATTATAGCGGATCTGCTGTAGGTTGTGTCTTTTCATTTTGCTGGATAATAGAAAGGAAGGACTGGCTGTTCGAGGTGGACGTAGCCTAAACTGGGTGAACCACATATATTTGTGCATCTCTGTTTTTATGTTTTTTGTGTGCTTGTGTTTTCCACATATTTTGTGTGTTGCATTGCTCTGTAATATATAATTTTCTAACAACTAGTATCAGATCCGAAGGTCTATTTAGCAGATAAACTTGCAGGAAAGAAGGGTTACTGGTTCGAGTGGGAGAAATGGCAGAAGATGGTAAATTTAGGGTTGAGAAATTTGATGGCCAAAACATCCCGCTGTGGAAGATGTAGATGGAAGATTATCTATATCAGAAAGATCTGTACCGACCATTGAGTGGAAAAATAAAGAAGCTGATGACTATGACAGATGCAGAATGGGAGATTCTCGATAGAAAGGCACTCGGAATAGTACGGTTTTACCTCGCAGCGTCAGTAGCCTTCAATATTTCAAAGGAAACAACAACAGAGGGTTTGATTAAGGCATCGGTGAAACTATATGAAAAACCCTCAGCCTCAAACAAGGTATTTGTTATGAAACGTTTATTTAATATGAAGATGTCAGAAGGTGGATCTGTTGCAAACCATTTAAATGATTTTAATACTGTTACCAGTCAGTTAAGTTCTATAGGGGTAGACTTTGATGATGAAGTTAGGGCTCTTTTATTTCTGTGCTCATTGCCAGAAAGCTCGAATGGTTTAGTTATGGTCATTAGTAACTCTTTCTTTGGATCTACTACTTTAAAATTTGATGATGTTGTCGATGCTATCCTTAGCGAGGAAATGCGATGGAAAAGCTCCGGCGAGACATCGGGTAATGCTTTGAGTGAAAATTCTAGGGGAAGAAAAATTGAAAGAGGAAAGAGCTAAATATATCGTAGTAAATCAAGGAAAGTTAGATCCAAGTCCAGATCAGAGATAGTGTGATGGAAATGCAGAAATAAAGGACACCTGAATAAATACTATAGATCTTTGAAGGGAAAAGAAGGAGATGCACAACAAGAAAACAATCATGAAGAAAATGTGACAGGAGCTATGTTACAAAATGCTTTGATTCTTTCTTTCGAAAATGTTACTGATTCCTGGGTGGTAGATTCAGGGGCCTCATTCCATGCTACACCTGATAAGAAATATTTTCATGACTATGTTCAAGGAGATTTTGGACAAGTCCCTTTGGGTGATGATAAACCCTGTAAAATTGTTGGAATGGGTAAAGTTATTGTAAAAAAACAAAAGGGAAACAAATCGATATTAAAGGAGGTAAGGCATGTTCTAGATCTGAAGAAAAATCTGATTTCAATAGGGCAGTTAGGCAGTGAAGGTTGTGCGACAACTTTCACAGATAAAACTTGGAAGGTCACCAAAGGAGCCATGGTAATATTAAAAGGCGAAAATGTTGGTAAATTGTATTTATGAAATGGTACTTCTAACTCTGTTAATGCTTTAACTTCCAAAGGAGAAGATGCAACATTATGGCATCATAGGCTCGGACACATTAGTGAGAAGGGGATGAAGATTCTTCACTCAATAAATTTGTTTCTGGTTTTGAAGAATTTTGATCTCGATTTCTGTGAGAATTTCGTTTATGTTAAACATAAGAGAGTCATATTTCTCAGAGTTGGGAAAGAAAATAAGAGCAAAAAATTAGAGCTTGCGCATACAGATGTATGGGAACCTGCTCAGGTATCATCTCTCGGTGGCTCTCATTATTATGTTACTTTTATTGATGATGAAACTAGAAAGAGAATAAATCTGATGTATTTGATATCTTCAAGAAATGGAAAGCTTTGGTTGAGATTGAGACAGGAAAGAAGTTGAAGTCTCTCAGATCAGAAAATGGAGGTGAATCTTGCAGCAAAGAGTTTGATAGGTACTGGTCAGAGCATGGAATTCGTAGAGAGAATAAAGTTCCAAGAGCACCATAACAAAATGGTGTGTCAAAAAGGATGAACATAACAATCATGGAGTGTGCAAGGTGCATGAGATTGTTGGCAATATGATGCAGAGTGTTGTCCTTGATGGCAACCCACTAAATGAAGATGAAGACATGGGAGTGTTGGCATGTGTTGTCCTTGATGGCAATACACCTGATGAAGTTATTCTTGACTTGATGGACTTGGTAAATGATGTAAATCTGATATGAAATGATGTTAGTTAGCAACATGATGCTGAGTGTTGTCATTGAATGGCAACCCACTTGATGAAGAAGATGGAAAATTACTTGATGAAGTTGTGCTTGATAGAATATGTTCTTGATGAAGTAAATCTGATGTATCTACAGTGAGTACAGAAGGGAATGAAGAAAGAAATTCAGTTTGAGCTAGATCTATGATAAAAAGAGTATGTCTCAAGGCATACGCGGATATGTCTAGGGGAAGGCACGTATGCACGCGGGAAAGAACGTGATAAGTCGCGTATGGGAAAAAGCACTCAAAAACTGCAAAACCAGGGGTAACCACCATGGTATTGACCCATTGTATTGGGTAATGATTCGTCTAAAAGACCTCGTCTAGAAATACCATCAGAAGTAATGTAGTTTTGGGTTCATGGTATTGTTTTGGCTCATGGTATTGAAAAAGGGTAAATCTATATAAGGAGAAGAAATTCATTGTGCAAAAACATAAGCGTGGGTGCAAGATGTCTGAGCTTGAATGAATACTTCTCTCTGAAGTTTATCTGAATGGAAAGGGTTATAGTTGAATGATAGATCTGAATGTGTGATGCACCAATGAAGAAATGATGAAGAAGGGATCTAGATCTGGAATGTATTTAAATCTGCTAGATCTGTTTATGACATGATTAGATCTGAGATGAGGCGAACATTTTTCTGAAGAAAAGGGTAAAATTTGTGAGATGTATCTGTTCTGAAGAATTGCAATGACCTAAAATATCTGAAGAACCATACGCTAGTTCGCCGCAGAGGAAGCGCGTATATACGCGGATTTTCTGAAGATAAAATGCGCATGCACAGTGAAATTAGTATAGAGGTATATGCTGGTTAATGTGGATGGAAGCGCGTATATATGCAACATCAGTGAAAGGAAAGCGCGTATGCAAATTAGGGTTTGCTGAAGCATGGGGTATGAAATCTCTGATCTGATCTGCTCTGTTTTAGCTATCTGTTGTTGATGTTTGACTATGTTTAAATGTATGGAGAGGGTCCAGTCTGAAAATATGATGAAACGTAGCCTGCAAGTTGTGTTCTATTGAAGTGGTTGGATCCAGTGTGAAAATTGATGAAACGTGGTCCATAGAGGTGCTGAGGGTTGTAGCCTTCAGTCAGGGGGTTGTAGCTCCCTTCCAGGTGAGGCTGGTAAACGAGATCGGGGGGTCGTAGCTCCCTTCCAGGAGAGGCTGGCTCAAGCAAGTCGAGGTCGTAGCTCCCCGCCTTCGGGAGAAGAGGGCACAGTAGAAAAGAGAGCGAGGAAGGCGGGGGGTCGTAGCTCCTTCCGAGAGGGGGCGCGTGGCGCGCGGTGGGGGCACACGTGCTGGTGGTCTCGCACTGCTTACCTTATGTTGTAAGATGTTTTCTCTATAATAAAATATTGAAGGCTGAGCAACTGCAGCGGTGGTTTTCTCCCGACTTGGGTTTCCACCTAAAAATCCTGGTGTTCATGTGTGATGCTTTGTGTGATGGTTTATTCTGTTCTTACTGCACATGTTTACTGCTTATTAAACATTTGATGAATGAATAATGGAATGATATAAGCAAAGAACTAATGACATATTTAGATCTCTGTGTATACGCTAGTTGAATGAAAGGTATCCGCGTATATACGCGAGTTTACTAAAGGAAAGTAGCGTATGGGTTTTAAGGAATGAAAAAGTGAAAAGTTTTGAGTATGCAGTAAATACTGATTCACCCCCCCCTCTCAGTATTTTTCCCAACAATTAGTATCGGAGCAGGTCCTTGTGCAGAAGCTTGATCGCTTAAAGGAGATCCGTCGCAATGGGAATTCAAGAAGGAGTAATTTCTATAAAGCCACCTCTATTCAATGGAAGCAATCTTATATTCTGGAAGGTACCAACAAAATCTTATCTGCAAAATCTTGGTGCAAAAGTATGGGCAATCTTGAAAGGATGTGAACAAGAATTTAGAGAAGAAAAGGATACTTTTGTGGATGCTCTAGAAGACAAGAATCTTCGTGAAGAAAACACTCAACTCAAAGTAAGCCTAGAAGAAAAGAACATAATCATAGAGACTCAAGAAAATCAGCTTGATTCAAAAGAAAAATGCATTGAGGAATTGGAGTGTGAAGTAGTAAATCTAAAAAAAGATAATGAGAAAGTGAAATCTCTCAATCTTAGATTTGCTAAAGGTTCAGAAACCTTAGATGAGATTATCAAGGTACAATGGTCCCCTCTTATAAAAACAGGTCTTGGATATACTAGGGAATCTTCCCAGACTTCAGCACCAAATTTCCTAAGAACAGCCACAGCTGGTTCTCTACATTCAGCCACTCAGCAAAGGAACAAAGGATCCTTACAGGTAAACCATGATCATCTCAATTCAAGGAACACTAACAAGGAGATCATTCAAAGAAGCTACAACCAACAGGTAAATTCTAATAGAAGATTTCATGATCACAGAAATTTCTACTTCAATGGACAATGTTTCTCATATCACAATTTTGGTCATAAAGTTGTTCAATGTGTTTCATATAAAACCATCATGACAAGAGAAGCAAGAAATAAAAGGATGAATATCGAACCAAAGAATAACACCTACAACAACTTTTCGCCTCTTCAAAACGAAGTTGAATGTACTTATTGCAATAACTTTGGTCATGAAGAATCTGAATGCAGGAGCAAGGTCCAGCCAAAAGAACATGTTCCCTCAAGCTCTAAAGTATGGAAAGAGAAAGAAATACCGGTTGAAAATTGTGGGATAGCGTTATTTGCGGAAGGTGAAGAAAATCAATGGTACATTGATAGTGGGTGCTCAAGACACATGATAGGTGACAAAAGCAAATTTCTTGCATATGATGCTCTAGAAAAGGAAAGGAAAGTTACATTTGGAAATGATACTCCTGCTATAATTAAAGGAAAAGGGTCAGTATTTCTGAAAGAAAAGGTTAAGGCTAAAAATGTCATGTATGTGGATGGATTAAGGCATAACCTATTAAGTGTAATTCAAATGTGTGATCAAGGAACAGAAGTGGTCTTTAGTTCAAAAGAATGTGTGGTTCGTGATCTTGATACAGGTAAAATCATTATTAAAGGAAAAAGAAATCCAAGCAACCTGTATGTACTGAACAGCATAGACCAATGTTACTTGAGCAAGTCTTCAGAAAATTGGCTATGGCATAGAAGGCTGGGGCATCTGAGTTTCTCTCAAATCAACAAAGTAAGAAGACTTCAAGCTGTTCGTGATCTTCCCAAATTCAATCTTCCTGAAAGTATCATATGCAAATCCTGTCAATTTGGTAAGCAGACCAGAGTACGATTTAATGCCAAAGAAGGATCATCTAGTAAGCCTCTTGAACTCATTCATACTGAAATCTGTGGACCTATGAGGAAAAAGTCATTACGTGGGGAAGAATACTATATCTTATTTATTGATGACTACTCTAGAATGTGTTGGATCGGGTTCATTAAACACAAAGTAGGGTCACTTGGTCGAGCTTCAACAATAGCGAGAAAATGATTAGATCTAAAAATCAAGTGTCTTAGATCTGATCGAGGAGGAGAATATTCATCAAGTAGATTCCTTGAATTTTGTGAACAACATGGCATTAAAAACCGATTCTTTGTAACGAGGCACTCCACAACAAAATGGTGTAGCGAGAAAGAATGAATAGAACAATTGTTCAAATGGCTAGGCTATGTAGCCGGTCCCCGATATTTACGACATGTTACGGAGTGAAACGGCACATACGGCGGTTAACGACTCAACAAGGCTCATGTTCGGGTAAATAGTGACAAAACCTTATGAACTGCGGTATCGCCTTGAATTCTCCTTTGTGAAGCATTTTAAAGTTTTTGGAAGTAAATGCTTTATCAAAAATAATGATGAAAAGCTTGGCAAGTTTGAACCTAGATCAGATGAAGGGATATTTCTTGGTTACTCATCTTCAAGCAAAGCATTCTCATGTTACAATAAAAGGCTTCGAAAGATTTTTGAATGTATTGATGTTGTTATTGATGAGTCTCCTGCAGCTCCTAAAGAAGAAAAACAAACAACAAAAGAAGATGATAGCGACATATGGCCTTCTACATCAGATGGAAATGATATAGGCAGTGAATCCAATGAAGAACCTGAAAATGATCTATCTGAAAAAGCTCCATCCAGATATGTTCAAAAGAATCATCCTGAATCTCAAATTTTGGGAGACAAGGAATCAGGTGTACGAACAAGGAGAACTCTTGTAGGATCTTCTAGTAATCTGGCACTTCTATCCACAATTGAACCACACAATGTCAATGAAGCCAGCAAATATGAATGTTGGAGTCATGCCATGGATGAAGAGCTTGATCAAATTGAAAAGAATGACACTTGGGATTTGGTACCAAGACCACATGATAAAAATGTCATTGGAACTAAATGGATCTTCAAGAATGAGTTAAATGGGAATGGGGATGTTGTAAGGAACAAAGCTAGACTGGTTTGCAAGGGGTATACTCAACAAGAAGGTATAGACTTTGAAGAAATTTTTGCTCCTGTAGCTCGACTTGAAGCCATAAGAATGTTTCTTTCTTTTTCAAGTTATCAACAAATCAAAGTTTATCAAATGGATGTTAAATCTGCTTTTCTTAATGGTGATCTAGAAGAAGAAGTATATATAGAACAACTGGAAAGATTCATTTTGGGAAATAATTAAAATCTTGTTTGTAGACTTAAAAAGGCTCTGTATGGTCTCAAACAAGCTCCAAGGGCATGGTATTATCGTCTTGACAAATATCTTCATCAACAAGGATTCACAAAGGGATCTGCTGATAGAAACTTATACACAAAAGTTGAAAATGATAAACTATTGGTTGTAGTTGTATATGTTGATGATATCATTTTTGGGAGTAACGAAGAATCTATGAGTCAAAAATTTGCTTCTGTCATGCAGCAAGAATTTGAGATGTCTTTACTTGGGGAACTAACATTCTTTCTTGGCTTACAAGTGCATCAATCTGTAGATGGTATATTCCTATCTCAAGAAAAATATATTAAGCAAATTTTGAAGAAGTATGGCATGGAAGAATGCAAACCTGTAAGCACACCAATGATAACCGGATGCAATCTCAGTTCTCATGATGATTCTCCCACGGTGAATCAACCAGAATAAAGATCAATGATAGGGAGTCTGCTTTATCTCACTGGGACTAGACCAGACATTATGCATGCAGTTGGGATTGTTGGACGATTCCAAGCTAATCCAAAAGAGTCTCACCTTCAGGCTGTTAAAAGAATATTCAAGTATCTACAAGGAACTCAAGACTTTGGTCTATGGTATCCAAAGAATGCTGATCTTACTCTTCATGCTTACACTGATGCAGATTGGGCTGGAAGTGTTGATGATCGGAAAAGCACTAGTGGTGGTGCATTATATATGGGACCCCGGTTAGTATCTTGGTTCAGCAAGAAGCAAAATTCTATTGCCTTATCTACAACAGAAGCAGAATATGTGGCTGCCGCATCTTGTTGCACTCAACTCCTTTGGATGATGCAAACCTTACAAGATTTTCAAATCAAGTGTACTCCTCCTATCCCCATTATGTGTGACAATACAAGTGCCATCAGTATTTCAAAGAATCATGTTATGCATTCAAAGACCAAGCACATTCCCATCAAGTATCACTTCTTACGTGAACAAGTGCTTGAGAAAACCGTGAAGTTGGAGTATGTTCCCTCCAAAGAACAAGTTGCTGATATCTTTACCAAACCTCTGCCCAGGGAAGCGTTCGAGTATCTAAGACAGAAGCTCGGAGTGTTCTCTGCCAGTCAAAAGAACAAATCTATATAATTTTAGAAGATGGCATTAGATATGCGGGTTTCCTGAAACACAGTCGCGTATATACGCGAGTTCTTGCACAGAAAACCGCGTATGTCTGATTGCTGACAATTTTTGCTTGGAGTCAGCTCTCTTTAGCACAGCTGCAGTGCTGCTTGGTATCTCTGATACTGTTTGGTATCTCTGGTGGTGTTCCAGTTCTCATAATTTTATCTCTAATGTTTTGATAAAGATGCCTTGATGATTTTTTGGTGAAAGTGTTCAGGATGCACAAACTAAGGGGGAGCCTTAGTCATATGGAAAGGATGCTTGGATGCACAGTTTCAGGGGGAGCATTGGCTGTGCTGAGTATAATGCATTGTTGGCATTATGATGGTTCTGAAATATGTTCTCTTTCTTGAGGAATTTCTGGTGTTGGTCTTAAATGGTCATTTTTGTAATTTGTTGAAAAGGTCTTGTTGAGACCCATGATGTAAAATTGTAATATTCAGTCATGTAAGGAATTGTCAATTTTGTAAACCCACTTGGTTGGGTAGCTGAGTCAAATTTTGTAAATCCACTTGATTGGGTAGCTGAGTCAAATTTGTAAACCCACTTGGTTGGGTCGTTGAGTCTCATATGTAAATCCACTTGGTTGGATATTTGATGTAAGTATGAGTCGTTGGTGATAGGAAGTTCATAGAGTCATGTACTTCATTGGAAAATTTGTTTGAATATTCAGCATGAACTCAGGGGGAGCTTGGTCACTTCAGTATATATCAGATCTGCAGAACGCTTCTTCCACATGAGGAGAAAAGGGGGAGAGTATGTTGGTTTTGGTCCGCCCTTTTCCCTTGATGTCAAAGGGGGAGAGTGACATGGTGTTTGAATGAAGATAATGGTGTCAAAAATGGAGAGTGTGACATGATGTCATTATATTCTTAATGTACCTATCTGTGTGGTAACCAAACACCATCGTGGTTGCCATCAAGTCTAAAGGGGGAGATTGTTGGCAATATGATGCAGAGTGTTGTCCTTGATGGCAACCCACTAAATGAAGATGAAGACATGGGAGTGTTGGCATGTGTTGTCCTTAATGGCAATAGACCTGATGAAGTTATTCTTGACTTGATGGACTTGGTAAATGATGTAAATCTGATATGAAATGATGTTAGTTAGCAACATGATGCTAAGTGTTGTCATTGAATGGCAACCCACTTGATGAAGAAGATGGAAACTTACTTGATGAAGTTGTGCTAGATAGAATATGTTCCTGATGAAGTAAATCTGATGTATCTACAGTGAGTACAGAAGGGAATGAAGAAAGGAATTCAGCATGTGCTAAATATATGGTGAAAAGAGTATGTCTTAAGGCATACGCGGATATGTCTAAGAGAAGTTGCGTATGCACGCGGAAAAGAACGTGCCAAGTCGCGTATGGGAAAAAGCGCTCAAAAAGTGCAAAACCAGGGGTAACCACCATGGTATTGACCCATTGTATTGGGTAATGATTCGTCTAAAAGACCCCGTCCAGGAATACCATCGGAAGTAATGTGGTTTTGGGCTCATGGTATTGAAAAAGGGGCTCATGGTATTGAAAAGGGTAAACCTATATAAGGAGAAGAAATTCATTGTGCAAATCATGAGTGTGGGTGCAAGATGTCTGAGCTTGAATGAATACTTCTCTCTGAAGTATATATGAATGGAAAGGGTTATAGTTGAATGATAGATCTGAATGTGTGATGCACCAATGAAGAAATGATGAAGAAGGGATCTAGATCTGGAATGTATTTAAATCTTCTAGATCTGTTTATGATATGATTAGATCTGAGATGAGGCGAACATTTGTCTGAAGAAAAGGGTAAAATTTGTGAGATGTATCTGTTCTGAAGAATTGCAATGAACTAAAATATCTGAAGAACCATACGCTAGTTCGCCGCAGAGGAAGCGCGTATATACGCGGATTTGCTGAAGATAAAATGGGTATGCGCAGTGAAATTAGTACAGAGGTATACGCTGGTTAATGTGGACGGAAGCGCGTATATATGCGACATCAGTGAAATGAAAGCGCGTATGCAAACTAGGGTTTGCTGAAGCATGGGGTATGAAATATCTGATCTGATCTACTCTATTTTAGCTATCTGTTGTTGATGTTTGATTGTGCTTAAATGTATGGAGAGGGTCCAGTCTGAAAATGTGATGAAACGTGGCCTGCAAGTTGTGTTCTATTGAAGTTGTTGGATCTAGTGTGAAAATTGATGAAACATGGTCCAAGGTGGTGCTAAGGGTTGTAGCCTTCAGTCAGGGGGTTTTAGCTCCCTTCCGGAGGTGGGGGTACAGTAGCGGAATCGGTCGTATCCCCCTTCTAGGAGGGGGACGGTAAACGAGTCGGGGTCGTAGCTCCCTTCTAGGAGAGGTGGCGAGTAACGGCGCGGTGGGTGCACCAACGTCTTTGGTAAGTGCGCACCGAAGCACATATGTTGTAAGATGTTTTCTCTATAATAAAATATTGAAGGCTGAGCAACTGCAGCGGTGGTTTTCTCCCGACTTGGGTTTCCACCTAAAAATCCTGGTGTTCATGTGTGATGCTTTGTGTGATGGTTTATTCTGTTCTTACTACACATGTTTACTGCTTATTGAACATCTGATGAATGAATAATGGAATGATATAAGCAAATAACTAATGACATATTTAGATCTCTGTGTATATGCTAGTTGAATGAAAGGTATCCGCATATATACGCGAGTTTACTAAAGGAAAGTAGCGTATGGGTTTTAAGGAATGAAAAAGTGAAAATTTTTGAGTATGCAGTAAATACTGATTCACCCCCCCCCCCCCTCTCAGTATTTTTCCCAACAGAGATTGCATGCATGATTTCTTTGAAAATTTTTGGCAGATACTATAGATATTGTTGTTTATCTAATAAATAGAGAGCCTTCAAGTTCCTTGGATGATGGTATTCCATAGGAAGCATGGACAGGTAAAAAGGTAAACTACTCCTTTTTAAAGCCTTTTGGTTGTGAGGCCTTTGTCCATATTAATAAAGAAAACGGAACAAAGCTTGAGGCAAGATAAAAGAAATGTACCTTTATTGGATATGGTGTTAATGATTTTAGTTATTGCTTATACGATTATGAAAATCACAAAATGATTAGGAGCAAAGATGTAATATTCAATGAAAAGGTATTGTATAAGAATCAGTTGCAGGAAAAGGAAAACAAGGAATACATAGTTCTTGATGAGATCACTGAAAAAGTAAAGGTGCCTGAAAATAATAATAATCAATAGCCACAGAAAAAACAACTAGCACAATAGCAATAGGCACCTAAAACACCTAAAAGTGGTGTCAGAAGATCTACCAGGATAAGTAGACCCCCTAAACGATACTCTCCTTCATTATATTATTTATTTTTTACTGATTCTAGTGAACCTGAATGTTATGAAGAAGTAATGTAGGTTGAAAGCAGGAAGAAGTCGGAGCTAGCCATGGAAGAAGAGATGGACTCCTTAATGCATAACCAGACTTGGGACTTAGTCAGGTTTCCTGCAGGTAAAACTACATTGCAGAATAAATGGGTTTACAGGATGAAGGAAGAAGATGGAGGAAAAAAAAGGTTCAAAGCTAGACTTGTGGTTAAGGGGTTTGCACAATATTTTGATGAAATATTTTCTCTTGTTGTTAATATGAATTGAATTAGAAATATTTTAAGTCTTCTAGAAACATAAGATTTACATCTTGAATAGTTAGATGTAAAGACAAAATTTCTCCATGGATATTTGGAGGAAGAGATCTATATGGAGCAACCAGAAGGATATGAGGTCAAAGGGAAATAAAAATTAGTGTGCAGGTTAAAGAAGAGCTTGTATGGCTTAAAACAAGCTCGAAGGTAGTGGTATCTATAATTTGACAGGTTTATGTCTGAACAACGTTATACTAGATGTCATTTTGATCATTGTCTTTATCTAAAAAAGTAAAATGATGGCAACTATATTATGTTGTTATTTTATGTAGATGACATGCTTGTTGCAGGGTCTAACATGCAGGAAATAAATGTGCTTAAAATAAAATTGGAAAATTCATTTGCAATGAAGGATTTGGGAGTTACAAAACAAATCCTTGGTATGAGAATAACTAGAGACAGGAAAAATCGGAAATTAACACTATCTCAGAATGAGTACATACAAAAGGTGTTGAAAATAATTAATATGTAGAATGAAAAACTAGTTAGTACACCTTTTCCTAGCCATTTAAAACTTAGTAAGGAGATGTGCCCCATTACCCAAGAAGAAATGGACTATATGTCTAAAGTTCCATATGAATCAGCAGTTGGAAGCTTAATGTATGCAATGGTCTGCACAAGGCCTGATCTTAGTAAGCAGGTACATGAAAAATCTAGGAAAAGAACATTAGATGGCGGTAAAATGGATTCTCAGATATTTGAGAGGTACCACAAATCAAGCATTATCCTTTGGCGGTTCAAAAATTTCTCTACAGTGATATGTTGATGCAGATATGGCAGGTGACAGAGATAATAGGAGGAGCACTATAGGATATGTATTTACTATAGGTGGAAGAGCTATTAGTTGGGTTTCAAAAATCCAAAGTGTTGTTGCACTTTCAACAACAGAAGAAGAGTATGTTGCTGCTATAGAGGCTAGTAAAGAAATGATTTGGTTACAAAGGTTCATGGATGAATTAGGTAAGAAGAATGATATAGGCACATTATATAGTGATAGCCAAATTTCCATTCATCTATCAAAGAACTCAGCATTTCATTCCAGGAATAAACACATACAACTCAAGTACCACTTCATATGGTCAGTATTGGAAGATGGATAGCTGAAGCTGGAAAAGATACACACTAGCCAGAATCCTTTAGATATGCTAACAAAAGTTGTAACCAGGGAAAAACTGAGAATATGCTCAGTTTCAATTAGTCTTCAAGGATGACGATAAAGATGAGAAATATCCAGGTCCAAAGAGGAGTCATTGTCTAGCAAATGAAGCAGCTGTGGAGTTGCTAAAATCAGTCTCCAAATGGGTGATTGTTGGGTGTGGAGACTGATTTTCATCCTGATTCATAGATCCTTGTTTTAGCCAGATGTATACACCAGGAAAACTGTACACCCCTGCAGTGGGGGGGACTTGTCCCCCCCATAGTGTTCGGGGGGGTTAACCCCCCGGTTTGGAGGTCTGGGGGATAACGGTCCCCCAGCGTTTCAGGGGCAGCACCCCTGAAGCTAAAAACATATGTAAAATTGTGTTGTAAAAGTATAGTAATTTATAGTCAATCTGGGTCGTTCATTAAGCAGATGATCCGAAAGTAGAAGTTATGTTTAGTTTAGGGTTTCTTTCCCTAGAAGGAAACCCCTCACTTTGTATGAGGGTATTGTATTACAGTTGTGTATTGTATGAGTATTCTCAGAGCGAGAAACAGATAGGGAGACTGTGAGAGAGAACAGAGGATATTACACTGGATCTGTTGTACGTTGTGTCTTTTCATTTTGATGGATAATAGAAAGGAAGGACTAGTTGTTTAGGGTGAATCACGTATATCTGTGTCTCTTTGGTTTTATGTGTTTTGTGTGCTTATGTTTTCCGCATATTTTATGTGTTGAATTGCTCTGTAATATAAAATTTTCTAACAAAAACTTCAATGCAAGATTAAAATGATCTGCTCTAGTCTGTTTCTAGGCACGCCTCTCCTAGGCGGATTTCCTTTTCTAACTCTTCTCATGCTACCAGTTGTTGAAAAAATTTGATTAATGTTGTTGCATAGACCTCAAAGGGATGGTGGAGAGTCAGTGGGCCATGTTGTTTGAATTTTGATCGGCTACCGCAACTTGACTGTTCCACTTCGGTGGTTCCAGGTTACATGCTCCAGCTCTCCTTTAGCTCTAGACTTACATGCTGGCACAAATTGGAAACTTGCCACATCCTCCATAGAAGGCTCACCAAAATTCTACCCACAAACAGATCTCGAATTGATCAATGGTGGAATGAGAAATATGGAATATAATACAACAAAGAAATTCGGAGCTTTGAAGGTGACTGCTCGACTCTCCTCACTATCTTTTCATGCTCCCACAGCAACGGCCTCCTGTCCACATACACAGGTGAAAAAAAGCACCTAAAGTGAGCCTGAAATTGATTTAATTGTACTAGGAAGCTTCACTACCTCCCAAATAACCCATTACATATGATATGATTTATTGCAGCATTTGAACACAAATCCAATGCAAATATCATTGTATAATATAGGTTCATGAGGAGCGAATATCTGTAGTCAGTGTAACAGAGTGTAGGAGGATGTCGTGAGGATAACGAATACCAAACCGATGGGATATTAGATTGGTGGAGGGCTAAGTGTGCAGAGAAAATGGTGGAGGGGCAGGAGCCGAGTATGAGTTCTTAAATCTTTAGTTGCTCCAACTATGTGTAAAACGGTTCCACCACCCTTTCTTTTAACGTGCTTCTCTAACCAAAGTTTTCTTAGCTGATGTGTGTAGACTGCACCAAATTTAAGTATTGCATTCGCTCTTGAAATCAATTTTAACGAGCCATGAGGGAGTTTGATAACTCAATGATCTAGTCAAGAGACTGACACAGGATCATGACACCCTTCAGAAGAGGTTAAAAGGTTTTTCTATCTAGTAGCGAGAGGGACCAACATACTAGAGGGAGGTTGATACCTCGATTTATAACATACAGACAAAATCAATGTGTTGGGGACTAGATCTGGACAAAGGTCATTGAGAAGGGTCTATAGGAGAGTCTGTTATAGTGAGAACTGAAAGGCATGAGCTAGTGTGAATGGACTGAGCGATGAGTCGGCGAGAGTCGAAGGGTCGACGTAGGTTCCACGGGCTAGGAGGAACACACAGAAGGAAGGAGTGGAGCTTGTGAGTGGGATGCTTGAGAACAGGTGAGAGTGAGGCCCCAGGGTTTGAGCAATCCAAATTATGTGTGGATATGCATGTGGATATGCGATGGTGAGAAGGGCACTGGAAAGGAAAACTCAGGTTGGTGTAAGTGTGTAATGGACTATCTGACAGGTTGGGCCAACGTAGTCATAGTGTGTAACGGACAATCACCAACATAAAGGACAGAGGTGACATTTCTGTAATATGCATAGGACAGAGGTGGAAGTTTCTCAATCTTAAGAGATCATTTACAGCTCTGATACCATGCTAAACATTGCATGGTGAATGCACACAAGGATATAAGATAAGCATGAGTTATAATTTTATTAACCACAAATGTGCATTTATATTACATTGATGTGACTCTTTGATCTGAATGTGATCGATTAAAGTGCTGAGGTATTTTTCATTAGTTTGTCCCTTAGATTGATTGTTAACTGAAGAAAGATTTTAAGTGGAAGACAACATAAACCAACAACAAACAAATAGTTAAATCATAGCATAAAAAAAAGAGAAGAAAAAGAAAATAGTTGATTACGGAGTTCATCCCTGGTGGACTACATCTCCGAGTCCGCTTTCAAGTGGGCATCTGATTTATTAGGATTGATCTTGAGGAATTTATTTACATAGAAATGAATCAGAATGAATGTGCTTGTAGGAACTTTTGGATTCTGTAAACATAAATTATTCTCTCTCACCTTTTTGATGCCTATCTCTGTGCTCAATTTAGTCTCCCGATGGTGGAGCAATGATGAAAACAAAACTGCCTCTCTCCTGCTCAAATTGAAGTTAAAAAACATTCCCTATCCCTTAACGAGAAATTTGTAATGGCTTTATAAGTCTGCATCGAACCACTGATAGCCAAATTTGGCATTTGGTTGAGCTATTTGAGTGATTAGGTTCTCGAATTCCTATCTTAGTCATCATTTCCTAGTAACTAGGTGATGACCTTAGCACTGAATTTAAATCAAAAAACCCAAAAATAAACTATATGATAAACTTTATTAGCCATAACACTAGTTAACTGGGCAAATATTTGTTGATTATGCATGTGAACAAATGAGCGGATAGGTTGGTTCTGGTGGTTACAGTCTATCCCGGTGGCTTTGGCTTATCCGATGTGGTTCTAGCTTATCCTGTCACATGTCACAGTTTTAACACGCGGTTTCGTCTTAACATGCAGTCTTAACAACTATTTACAACTGAAATTCTCTGTTGCGGTCTATACAACTATTTTTTTACAAATTCCAACACGGTTTGACTTGACGGTTTTAACATGTGGTTTTACATCTCTCAACCACCCATGCGGCAGTCATTACAAACTTGTTCACACGCCTTTACACACAGTTCCGACACAGTTTAAGGTTGGCGGTTAGGAATAGCGTTGTGGTAGGTTTTAAATTATAGTTTTATTATAATGTTTTTATAAAAAAACTGTTATATAACCTAAAACTGATAATAAGGTTTTACACCATAGTGCTTAGTTCTTTGCGCTAGGGATTTTTCATAGGATTTTTAGATGCATAGGTTTAGAGATAGTGATAGGATTAGACCTTAAAATTTATGATTAGGTCCTAGCACTTAGGGGTTAGTTCTAGGACCATTACATCACCATGAATCCATATACATCAAATTACACCTTTATAAGCCATGAACCTAACCATGATAAATTTTCAGGACATCTTCTTCGGACGACACTCGCGAAACTGATGGATTTGAGATTGAACTGGACATCGATTGTACTTGGAACTTTGTCGATCTGTACTGATCAAGTTCCTCCTAGATCACTCTTTGATTCTACATTACAAGGTCACTTGGACTCCTCTTTGATTTTTCACTTTCCACACCTACCCATAGAGGATTAGGTGTCCAACAAAATTGACTCAAAAAATAACATCTATAAATACAAGCTATATATCCTTATTATTTTTTAAATATCACTAATATTTTCTTATAAATTTTATATATATATATATATATATATATATATATATATATATATATATATATATATAAGGCCTTATTTTTGTTGTTTATATTTACAATTTTTTCAATATAGAAAAAATTCCTTTGTGAAATCTAAACCTAAAGTTTTATTCTAATTATATAAAAATTTGGGGATAAAAAAATTGCTTTCGTTACATAACCATTATGATTTTTCACCTTTATACAAGTTATGTGGAATTATTTCAAAAAATAAGATCATTGTATTGCTAGAAATCGATCGAAAAATAGTTAAACGTGCGGTGAAAGGTAAAAGCCACTATTCCATTTTTGGACCTCTTTCTTATTCTTAGTATCATTGTGGAGGAGAGTCACAAAAATGAAACCAATATTTTTTGTTGTTTTGCGAAATTTTGAAAATATTTTGACATAGTGGCTAGGAGTAACCATTTTCATATGTTAGAAGAGCTAAACCAATCTCTTATGTTGTTTTCTGAAATTTTAAAAGCTTTTGACATAGTGTCTCAGACTAAAATTTTGTATTTTTTATAACAGAATATGATTCAGTAGAAACTAGCACTAAATTCATGAGGCCAAAGTATAAAATCACAATTATCTCCTAGGAAAAATGGAAGCATGGCAGTAGATGAGAATTCAGCCAAGATATGTTAACTAGAATTGAATCTAAATGGGCCATCAATTCTCGAGGTCGAAGGGTCGAAACATTATTTAACTACTCGGAAGAATGGAAGCATGCCACCTGTTGTAGCTCCTAGAGATAACCTTGAGTTGCAAAAGACCACTACCTAGGACATCTTAAAAATCAGAGGTTGAATGTGAACAATTGTATTAAATGCCTCTAACAAAATATGGAATAAGAGAACAATGGTTTTGATGGTTCATGGATTAAGAAGACCTTGGAGTCGATTCATGTGAATTCCTTATACTGTGAGAGGGATCAATAGGTTGTGAGACTGATGGATTTTAAATGGGCCAAGTATAAAACAATGAACAAAAATCTTAAAATAAGTAGAGGTGTTGAGAGAGAACGGAGAAGGAACTCACGAGAGCAAAATCAAGATATTTAATAATTTGTCCCCTATGAACTCAGAGGAAATGAACATGAATGAGATGTGGACAACAACATAGGTTCATGGAGAAGGAATTAAGGGAGTTCAGTAAGCTTAATACATGAGAGTTAACACTTGAGCATTATACATAGAAGAATTCATGAATAAAATTGTAGACCACCAGTAGCTACATTACACGAATCATCAAAGTAGAATAGCATGAAAGATGATTACACATAAAGAGGAGATTATTGATAACAAAAGAAAACAAATACATACTACTCATTGCTCCATCTGGAATCTAAATATCAGCTCTTATTCATATTAAGTTTAAAAATCTCTCCCAAATATGTGTCTCAGATCACAGGGAGCACAATCATACAAAACTACAACAAAATTCTTCAAAATTATAAAACCTTTGTTTCATCTAAGAAATCATTGCATATATATTTCTCCCTGAGGGTTTGTGATTGAATATTCTGACATGATCGCCCCACAAAGGTGAAATAAAAATATCCTAACAAATTATTAGAGTGTGCTCCAAGAAATCGCTCCTGCAACAAAAAAATCAAAACAGAATTGCGTAAAATCAGGATTTTACCACCAAAACATCACTATCTAGCAGTAAAAATAAGCAAAATAGTTAGCCACGGAGGCAAAATTGCAGAATATTCAAAGGGGTGGTGAGAAATGGTGGATATTTTAGACTTCATTCTGTAATTCCATCTGTTTTTTGGCATCCTCCACTCTCTGAATCTCATGATTTCCAATCAGTGTTGCGGAATGGTCAATTTCTCTTTTTACATTGAACTTTTTAGTATGAAGCTCTTGGAGGGACTGCATAGACTGTGATCCAGATTTTGGAGGGTGTCTGCAGCGGTAAGCGGTATCGGAGAAGGGGGGTGTTAAATGATGAGAGGAGGGCACATGGAGGAGTGGGTGGTAATGAAAACCGCCTATTTCAGACACCCCCCAATAGTTAAAGTTCGAAAGCTGGGGGGTAGTAAAAAATGTGTTAAGGACCATCAGGTGTATTGGGGTGGAGCGAAAGTGACGAAGAGATGCAGGAGGCTTAGTGGTAGTGGGATGCGTGTATCAAGGTTGGATGGGTCCCACCAATTCACATCGGCGACAAGATAAGTTTCAGTAAGTCTTAAGATTTAAAGGTTAACACTTGTAGGGCATGATGATGCAAAATGAATAAATGTAGCACAGGACTTTTGAAAAGGTAAAGTGAAGGGTAAGAGAGGGTAAATGAAGGTAAAGAGGATGAATGAGATGAAGGATGGTGGAAATTAATTTTTCTCACCATTAAACCTTATCAGATACATTTTTCCCTTTCTACTGAACTGAGATGCAGATTTATTCCTTTGAAGCTCTTTGACAGTCAGGACTTTCCTTCATTTCTCCTTCCCCCATTTGTGCATGGTGTCAGGCCAACATTGGCTCCAACTGGGGACAACATGTTGTTCTCAGTGCATTGAGAACCTACAAACCTAAATTCCTGTGCCTTATTGGGCTCATGAAGTTGCAAATGCATATTGTAAACCTGAAGTGAAACTACAACTGAGTTGTGCACTGCCAACTATATAAAATGGAAATCACTAGCGTACCTTGAAAATTTTGAATGCTGAAATCCGAACTATGTTAAATCTGCAAACTAAAGCACACTTGAATTTAAAACTGCAAAGGAATCTCAAACTAAACTGAAAATATGTCCATGGCACTGAGCTTATTTGCACACCTACCTACCCTAATCTACTGGAATTACTACTATTTTAAATGATACAATAACGCCAGTGTAACAATGCAAGAAATTTCTCTAATAATTTTGTTCATTCACTGTTTTCTACCAGACTTTGGAAGAAACCTGTTACTAGTATTTGATAGGAATTCCTAGCCAGGTCTTCATCGCTAGGGGCTTGGTAAACCTGAACAGTAACAAAAATGCTGAAAAGGTATGGTGGCTTTTTGATGAATAATTTCTCAATATAGACAGCCACTCAATCAAGATACACTTAACTTGTTTCTGAATATTCTGACCCAATCGATCCAACCTCACAACTTGGTACAACACATGTGTTCCCCATGTTTTCAAACAACTCAGAACATGTTTTAATTTTATCTGAGGAATTAAGGCATAAGGGTGGACGAGAATCAAACTGAGTCAATTATTCCTATGTTTTAAGCTTTGCCTCTGTCCAACAAGTTCACATCCACATCAACTGCAATATTTTGAATTTCTTCAAGGGTTTCCATGTCTCTTTCTCTTACTTGGAATGCCATATATGGATTAAAGGTATTATAGTATTGCAAGAGAGCTACTGCTGGGGGTGGCCTTATATCAATAGGCATTGAATGATACACCTTATTGAACTTTGTTGAAACATATCGTCATGTCTCCCCTGGTTTTCTTTTTAAATGTTCATACTCCTCTATGATAAGAAATACATTTCCCATGATTACCCATCGACCTAGGAAAACTTGTATGAATTGATGTAAATTTCTCATTCTAGCAGCTGAAAGATTCTCAAACCAATTTTTAACTTTACCTTTCCATGGTGGAACAAACATCGTGCTAGATACCTCATCTTCTTCCTTTACTGATGACTGCAATATAATAACTAAAGGATCATGGTAAACATGAAAAATGAGTTTTTTTTGAGGATTTGTAACAAGAAAACAAACCTCATTCCTAATAGCTTATTTTCTTCTATGTTTCCACTAATTATATTCAAGCAGCAAGGATGACTCTTGTTTCTTCTGATTTTCCATTATAATCAACTTCTTGGTGTGCTCTTCATCATCTTATTTTTCATATAGAATATTGTAGGGGAGATGCAGACTCTCAATCACCTCGGGTAGAGGATCATAACTAGTAACAATATGTTGTGTTTTTTCCTTAACATCCGAAGAAGAACTTAATGATGGAGAAGTTTTAAGATTTTCTTCAAGGTCAAAAAACATGGAAAGAGAATTTGATTGTTCTTTAAGCAACAAACCTGATTGGTCTTCTTTTGGCTAGCTTTCCTGGCGTTCATTGGGCCCACTTGATTCGTGTTCAATCTCTGAATACAACACTACTGGCTGAAGGTACTCTTGTGGATCTAGACAATTAAGTTCTGCTACCTCTATTTCTGGATCACTAGAATGTTATTGATTTTTAATGTTGTCTTCTCGGAAATACTCCCGCTCCTTTCCTTCTTCATGGAGGATAATCTCACCTCCCTCTTCTTCATCATAGGCTAGAAGCTGGTTTTCTACATTAGGTCCAAAAGCTACCATGGGTTGTTCTTCTTGGATATTAAAGGGTGTGAGACCTTTTTCTGTAATGGCTTCTTCGAACTTCTCTTTAGGGGGGTCGGGTGGTTTCAAGGGTATATATGAGGGATTATTATCTTTGGGAGGATCAACTTCTTACTTTGTAGAAGATGATGTAGTGGCCTTATGAGGGACTGATAATTATAATGGATTCCTACCTTTCCTAGGAGGACAAGTAGGGGTTTTTTCTCTTGATATAAATTTTTCATTTTGTTTTTTCCCTCACGTTCTCTTTCTGTAGGACTTGAAGTCATATTTTTCATGGATTTGAGCTTGCATGAAATCTACGAACTATCTCTAGTAACTGTCAATCTCTTCATCCTCTAGAGGGACTTCCTCTTCTTCTTGTTCCCCTTGCAAGATGGGGTCACCCTCCTCATCATCAGAGTAGGCGAGGAATTTATCTTCTTGGCTATCAGTGACTTCAGTGGGTTTAATCCGATATTTAGTATTAAACCCCTAGTTAGGAATCATTTGTTTGGAATGAGGAGGGGAATTCTGGGCCTCTAATTCAAGCTTAACCAACTTCTTTGAGGTTTTTTTGATCAGCTTGTTCATTTCTTCAAGTATATACTCATGTGATTCCCTCTCATAATTTTAGGTAGAAGCCTCCTCCCCTTTCTTTATTCTAGCTTCAGGTTCTCTCTTCCCCTTGAACTTACTAGTCAAATAAAAGTTTTCTTCTACCTCCAATGCATTAGTATGGATCTAATCCAGAGATGTGAATCTTATTTCTCTTGAGGTGAACCCAACCTCTAGTTCAAAAGCTCCTGCGAAGACCACCCTACCAGCTTCATGGGGAGGCTTTCTTTTAGCAGGAATATTATTATAGAGCTTATTCTATCTCTTTCTAAGAGCGCTAAACTCTATGAGGACATATCCATGGTCCCTCTTCTCTCTGAATTTTAGTGTGAATAAATTATCCATTTATTCGCAAGTGGTGAGTGCATTATTAGCAAGAGATTTGAACCATTTTCAAGCCTCTCCATCCAAGGATTGGATGAAAAGCCTCAACACCACATCTAGGTTCTTTACATTTACATTCTCAGCAAAAGCGTAGAATTTTTCAATATGTTTCTGCGCAAAATTACTATCTTCCCCGGTGAATCGAGGCAACCTCTCTAGATAGTCTTCTTGCATATCATTTAGAGGCCGAGGGAGGGCCAAGGGGGCATACTTGTTCAAAAGGAAACTCGACACAACCATCTAATTTAGAGGTGGAGGTAGACGGTGGATCTGAATCTAGTGTGAGGCCTAATGAAAGCTAGGATTACTTATGATTAGGACTGTTTTATATTGGAGTCATGAAGGCGAGGAATGTGCAACTCTCGACCCTTTGTGCTCCCTTAATTAAAGAGTGAAGATAATGTCGTATCCCAAGGAAAATATTTCTTCATTCATTTCCTCGGCAATGATGAAAAAAATATGTTGTGTCTCCTAGAGAAAACCTTGAGTTTCAAAATACCAGTGCATAGGACATCTTAAAAATCAGAGGTTGAATGTTAACAATTGTATGAAATTCCTCAGACAAAATATAGAATAAGAAAACAATGGTTGTGGTGGTTCATGGATTTAGAAGAACTTGGATTCAATTCATGTGAATTCATTATACTGTGAGAGGGCTCAAGAGGATGTGAGACCGATGGATTTTAAATGAGCCAAGTATGAAACAATGAACATACATCTTAAAATATTCAAAGGTGTTGAGAGAGAATGGAGAAGGAACCCACAAGAGACAGGCTTAAGATATTTAAGAATTTTTCCCCTATGAACTCAGAGGAAATGAACATGAGTGAGATATGGACAACAACATAGGTTCGTGGATCATGAATTAAGGGAGTGCAACAAGCTTAATACATGAGCATTAACACATGAGCATTATACAGACACGAATTCATGAATAAAATTGTAGACCATCGATAGCTACATTGCACGAATCATCAAAGAAGAATAGCATGAAATATGATCACATAAAGAGGAGATTACTAATAACAGAAGAAAAAAAATACATACTACTCGTTGCTCCATCTAGAATCTAAGTATGAGCTCTGTATTCATATTATGTTTAAATATCTCTCCCAAATATGTGTCTCAGAGCACAGGGAGCACAATCATACAAAACTACAACCAAATTCTTCAAAATTCCAGAACCTTTGTTTCATCTAAGAACTAAGTACATATTGAGTTCTCCCTAAGGATTTATGATCAAATATTCTGTCATGATCACCCCACATAGGTGAAATCAAAATATCCTAACACACTATTAGAGTGTCCTTCAAGAAATCGCTCCTGCAATAGAAATATCAAAATAGAATTGGGTAAAATTGGCATTTTACCAACAAAACATCACTATCTAAAATTAAGCAAAATTGTTAGCCATGCAGGCCAACTTCTAGAATCTTCAATGGGGTGGTGAGAAGTGGTGGATGGTTTATATATCATAATGTAATTCCATCTATTTCTTAGCTTCCTCCACTCTCTGACTCTCATGATTTCCACTCGTTGTTGGAGAACAGTTACTTGCTCTGTGTAAACTAAAATTTGTAGTAAGGATCTCTTGTAGGGACTGCATATATTGTGACAACTTTCTCCACGAATGAAATGTGCTATGTTTGAAACCGATATCTGGATTTCGAAGGGGGTCTCCAACCGTAAGCTGTATCGGAGAAGGAGGATGTGAAATGATGAGATGAGGGCACATGGAGGAGTGGATGGTAATGAAAACTGCCTATTTCAAATCCCCCCCCCCACCCCCCCAATAGCTAAAGTTTGAAGGCCAGGAGGGGGGGGGGGGGGTCTGAAATGTGTTACGGACCGTCGGGTGTATTGGGGTGGAGTGGAAGTGAGGAAGAGATGCGAGAGGCTTAGTGGTAGTGGGATGTATGTATCAAGGTTTGATGGGTCCCACCAAGTCACATCGGTGGCAAGATAAGTTTCGGTAAGTCTTAAGATGTAAAGGTTAAGACTTGTGAGGAGCGGTGATGCAAAATGAAGAAATGTAGCGCAGGACTTTTGAAAAGGGAAATTGAGGGGTAAGAGAGGTTAAATGAAGGTAAAGAGGATGAATGAGATGAATGATGGAAAAATTGAAGTTTTCTCACCATTAAACCTTATCATCTACATTTTCCCCTTTCTACTAAACTGAGATGCAGATTCATTCCTTTGAAGCTCTTTGACAGTCAAGAGTTTTTGTAATGTTCCCATTTTAGCACATGGCTAATTGGAACATTAAATTTTTTCTTTTACCACCTAACAACTAAATAAATGGGTAAGGAGGCCCATGCTCATGGAAAACATGAATAAAATCCCTCATAATGTGGAAGGGATCATCAGAGTAGCTTGATTTTTCACCCTCAAGTGTGAAAAGGGGCAAATGCATGAAGACAAGGTCAGGTTTGACCAAGTCAATAGCGCTGCCATAGGAGGAGTGGCTTACTTCAGAAGATAGCGCAGTGTTAATGAGGAAGAGGATATTTGGTGGAGGAAACCGTAGATGGATGGGGCCCATGGAGATAGATCTTTCACTTGTTTAAAAGGAGGGCAAGGCAACCATTGTTTCCCATGCTTGGATTATTCATTTCATGTCTATTCAGACATTGTGCATTCTTTTGCTGTTTAGCAAGGATTGCCGGGGAATTCCTGTTTAGGATTCCTCCTCATTCTTAAGATGCCTATTGAAGGATTGTTCTTCATTCTCCATATCTCTTGGCTCAAGGCCAAAGCTTCTCCTTTTAGATACTGCGTTATTTCCGCTCAAGTATAACGCAGTGTTGCTAGGGTGTTGCAGTGGAGGACACCATACACCTTTTCCTTGGCTCATATATTAGAGGAGGGAGCTTCTATTCCTCTGGGAGGTCAGTGAAGGAGATCCAGGAGAATATTGTAGATCATTAGCATCAAGCCAATAATTTCTCTTCACCAATAGCACAATCCCTTCTCTAGACTTCGTTATTTCTGAGTGTATTTGAAGTGGGCACTTGCTCCACATGTTTTGAGGGTGAGATATTAGGTGAGAGGATTAGCCTTTCACTCTAGAGATCCTTTGGATGAGATTCAGCTATCTATTGTAGCACAATCAACTATCTACATCCATTTCCAGTTTTGATTTGTTGCAGCTACCTAGCAACTTTGGCATTTCTGCATATTTTCCATTTTGTACTTATTTCAGCCCATCCTTTCAAGGATTGTGTATTGTATGTTTCCTGGGGTTGAGATCTTGTTCCCCCTTCTTATTTGAGCGATCTATTGTCATATCTACATATTATTGAAAATTTTCAGCAGTTCTCCTTTAAGGATTGCACAATCATAGCCATGGCTTCTCTTGTATAGCAGTATTTCACCATTTTCCATGTATATGTTTCATTGAGGTTGTATTGCCTGGCTTGAGAGATAATTTCCTCAAGATCTTGTATACATTTGCTACTGCTATAATCTAACATAATGGTAATGTGGATCTTCTAGAATTTTGGTTTTAATACATTCACTGATATTCTCAAACTCATGTTTATGTATTGCTGATCTCCACATTGGTGATATCTCAAGATATCCCCATTTTTGTAGTTGTTCCTAATTTGGAACATTACAGTGGTATCAGAGAAACTTTATTGGCTCAGAATGTGAGTCTAAGCCCAAGAAGATCAGAATTTTGAAGAATATGAGGATGCTCTCATCAGTTCTCAGATCCAGAGAGGACCTCTCTAAGGAGGTCAAGAAGATTGAAGAATAAGAGGAGGAAGGACCATGCACTTCCTATTCTCATCAAGAAAAAGACGTTGAGCATGGAAGACGCTTGGATTTTGAGATTCTAAGTGATAAAATTGTTGAGTACAGATCTCAACCTAGAGCCTTCAAGGAAACTCTAGATTTTCCTCATTTCATCCAGTTGAAGGAAGAGAAGAGACCCTGCAGCAGAAGAGAAATCAAAGGCAATAGATTTATGTTATGTAATTTTGATGGGTTATGTACAGCAAGAACATAGGCGAGAATGTTGGAGGAATTTTTCCTACTACATCCTGTAGCAGGGAAAGAAGCTATTGAAATATCAGCGCTTCACTTGGAGGGTGAATCCTATGTTTGGTGGTGTAGCCACTTGAGCCATGCAAGGGTGAAATTTTTTTCAGAGTTCACTCAAAGGGTGATCAAAACCTTTGATGAAGAAAGAACAAAAGAAGAAAATCTCACACCACCATTTGAGGAGCTTTGTGATAACGTTGTCACACTCATGGAGGAGTAGGCACATGCATCAACAGTTGGGGAAGCCAACATTTTGGAGAAATGAACTCTTACAGCCCTCCAATAAGTTCCCAAATATCATCAAGGAATGAAAATATTTCCACATTCTATTGTTGTAGCTAATTCTTTTGATCAATGTGGATATTTACTTTCGAATGACCAAGGGTCAAATCACACTACTACCATAGAGCAGCTTTGTTGCATTTCACTATGCAACATGGAAACATTCAAGGAAGAAGCAAACCATCACTCTCATGATTCATTGATGGATTTCACATCACACTTGAGGTTGGGGTTTGAATACTTGATGGATGATAGTAGACATCTTGGAGTGAGAAACCCTTTCTCCTTTCAAGATGACACTTTCTCAATGAGCTCCTCTCAGCTCAAGGAGTAACTTCTACTTTCAACAAATCCAAGACCTCATTTTTTTTGGAAGACTATTTTTGAGAGGGATATCTCAAGGATAGATCTCATTAGAGGTGCACTTCAACACACCATGGAGTGCAATGATTTTCTTCCTTTCTCACAAGAGTAGATAGAAGATGGGGGACATCTTAGGATGGATAACATCTCTCATGCTTGTGTTGGAAATTCCTTGAGCCATACACATCATGATGGGAGGTTTTTGTCTACCACCTATTTGGATCCTTATAGGGTCTCATTAATCCTTGAAAAGATTGCATTTCAAAATACCATGAACTGCAAGGACATAGATTTGGTTTGCGAGGATGGTAGCCCTCATGGGCGGAGTACCAAGATGAAGAGAAGGAGAAAGCATCCACAAGTGATTGAGTGAATGTGGTTGATGAGCAAGGAGATGGGAGGCTACTTGCAAATTTATGATACCGGGCAGTAGGAGCCCTGGCTGCGCTGGTTACTCTTGAAATAGTTTGGCCATCACTTGGCAAACACTCTTCCTAAGAGTAGGAGGATGGAGAAGAGATGGTAGGATACTTGCATCATTGGGTAGCATAGAGTATGGATGCATGGTTCTGATGTGATACTCATATCATTCATTGTGTCTTCATCACATGAGTTGTATGATGGAAGTACGAGGAGGTAGCAAAACACTTTGTTGCTTTGCTTGTTCTTAGGAGAGCAAGAGCAGATTTTCTCTCACACTTTGCATAATGTTGCAGGAGGATGAGGTAGAATTATCTCCTTGGTATTTGATGATTCGGAAGCACTTCCATCCTAGGAAGTATTCCATATTTGTTGCAGCATTGTTAGAGGAGTCTTTGGCAAGGAGCATGTCAAAGAATAGAGTCTTGTATTGACAAGAGCTTGTTTGCATGAGCTCACAACGTTGTCACTTGGGAGCAGAACCTTAGGGATGGAATGTCCCCAGGATCACTTCACATTGTATGCACTTGATGAACAAGGAGGAGGTGATGGTGATGAGAGAGTAGTGGATAGAGGCATCCATCACTATGGCATATTATTCTTGACTTGGGTTTCCAAGCATGAGGAGGATTATCATCTTATAGCACATGGTCCATTCTTCTTCATAGCATGCCACAACACTATGGAGGAATCACTCATGAATCCATGTACCATATTACTTCCGGCATATGGGAATAAATTTTCTTATACATTCATTGATTTTCATACCCTTGCCATTACTATGCAATGCATTACTTCACAAGGGGGCAAGCTTGTCACATTGCTCCATGATCATTGTTGGGCCAATCTACATGATGGAGGTAGCCATCTCTTATGTGGCCTTGGGAAAATGTTTTACCATCACATGTATGTTCATTTGTTTCACTCTAACATGTACCATATGAGGACATGCATGATTAACCATGTAAAAATGAGCATTTTTCCTTGTACTTTTCTAAAGAAGCAACTTGTAAAACTGCATTGTACACACCTAGGAGACTGTTGGTACCTTCAAGCACCACATGAAGCCATCAGTATTTCCTTCATTCTTGTACTATTCATGTCTTCATTAGCTCATATTGTTTCTATCATTGATAGAAGCATGATTATGAGGTTGACACATGAGTTGGATGTGTCCTTGAGGGGAGAAAACTCCCACATTTTCTGCACCACATGTTCTAATGGGAGCATGGGAGGAGGTATGGCCACCACAGCCATATTTGTGTTCTCTTTTGATGTGAGCCATGGACTCAATATTCATCCATTTTATAACCTTGGGCAATTTCTTGATCATGTATTGTTGACACATTCAGCCATTTACTATTCATTAGTAGATGTGATGGATTTTTTACATCACTTGCCATGTTACATTCTGGTGTTGCAGTGGATGAGATTGCACTGTATCCTTCTAAGCTATTGTTCGTGTCATGCAATATCAAGTAAAAATTGTAGAAAACTTCTCATGGGGATAATCTATGATGATCTTTTCCTATTCATCATGGATGAAACATTTTGGGCCAGCTTGTTCTTCATTGTTGAATGAGAACTCTTTAGAGGATTGTTCTTCACTTTGCCATTTGAGGGAAATAATTTTGCAGCCCAGGATCAGCACACACTCTACACTTATCATAAGTGGAGAGGAGGATAGCTTGGGATAGGCCATAATTCTCACCATGTTCATGTTTTCAGCCCACCTTCATTTCTGGAGCTTGAGGTGGAAGATGTTTGTCAGGAGTTGCCATGTTAGGAGGTAACTCACTTTGTATGGATAATTTATTGGGGGATGGAGGATCCATTTGGGGAAGATTTTCTTGAATATATTTCAGACTCCATGCCTTGGGTGGAGGTTCTTTAGATCTATCCTTGCAGTTTCTTGAGGACAAGAAACATTTAGGAGGGGAGGACTGTAATGTTCCCATTTTATCACATGGCTAAATGGAACATTAAATTTTTTCTTTTATCACCCAACAGCTAAATAAATGGGTAAGGAGGCCCATGGTCATGGAAAACATGAATAAAATCCCTCATAATGTGGAAGGGATCATCAGAGTAGCTTGATTTTGCACCCTTAAGTGTGAAAAGGAGCAAATTCATGAAGACAAGGTTAGGTTTGACCAAGTCAACAACGCTGCCATAGGAGGAGTGGCTTACTTTAGAAGACAGCGCAGTGTGAATGAGGAAGAGAATATTTGGTGGAGGAAACCCTAGATGGATGGGGCCGATGGAGAGAGAGCTTTCACTTTTTTAAACTGAGGGCAAGGCAACCATTATTTCCCATGCTTGGATTATTCATTTCATGTCTACTCAGACATTGTGCATTATTTTGTTGTTTAGCAAGGATTGTTGGGGAATTCCTATTTAGGATTCCTCCTCCTTCTTGAGAGGCCTCTTTAAGGGTTGTTCTTCATTATCCATATCTCTTGGCTTAAGGCCAAAGATTCTCCTTTCATATTATGCATTATTTCTCCTCAAGTATAACGCAGTGTTGCTGGGGTGTTGCAGTGGAGGACACCATACACCATTTCCTTGGCTCATCTGTGAGAGGAGGGAGATTCTATTCCTATGGGAGGTTAGTGAGGGAGATCCAGGAGCATATTGCAAATCATTGGCATCAGGCCAATCATTTCTCTTCACCAACAGTGCAGTCCCTTCTCTAGACTGCGTTATTTCTAAGTGTATTTGCAGTGGGGACTTTCTCCACATGTTTGGAGGGTGGGATCTTAGGTGAGAGGATCAAAATTTCACTATAGAGATCCTTGGGATGAGATTCAACCATCTATTTCAGCACCATCAACTATCTACATCCATTTCTAGTTTTGAGTTGCTACAGCTACCCAACAACTCTGGCATTTCTGTAGATTTTCCATTTTGTACTTATTTCAGCCAATCATTTCAAGGATTGTGTATTGTATGTTTCTCGGGGTTGAGATATTTCTCCCCGTTATTATTTGAGCTATCTATTGTCATATCTACATGTTATTGACATTTTGCAGTAGTTTTCCTTCAAGGATTGTGCAGTCATAGCCAGGGCTTCTCTTGTATAGTACTATCTCACCATTTTCCATGTATATGTTTCATTGAGGCTGTATTGCCTGGCTTGAGAGATCATTTCCTCAAGATCTTATATACATTTGTTGCTGCTATAATCTAATATAATGGTTATGTGGATCTTCTAAAATTTTGGTTTTAATGCATTCACTTTTATTCTCCAGCTCATGTTTATGTATTGGTGATCTCCACATTGGTGATATCTCGAGATATCCCCATTTGTGTAGCTGTTCCTAATTGGGAACATTACAGTTGCCTTCCGTTCTCCTTCCCCCCTTTGTGTGCAGTCATAGGCCAACACCACCAAATGTTAATTCTCATTAGAATTGAACATAAATGGGTCGTCAGTGCATTAGGACGATGGATCAAACCATGTTATTCCATCTAGAAAGAAATTAGCTCCCTTGAAATATAGGTTGTCCCTAGGAACCCATCAATAGAACAATATCCAATGTTTATGTAGAAT